>CAWVNZ010001966.1:0-84552 GCA_963930735.1 Dioctria linearis
AAATAATTTTTTACTGTCTCAAATTTTAATTACGCCAGGGATTGCCTTTTCTATAGTAAATTATTCAAAAAATAATTTTTTACTGTCGCAAATTATAATTACGCCAGGGATTGCCTTTTCTATAGTAAATTATTCAAAAATTCATTTTTTACTGTCTCAAAATTTAATTATGCCAGGGATTGCCTTTTCTATAGTAAATTATGCAAAAAATAATTTTTTCTGTCACAAATTTTAATTACGCCAGGGATTGCCTTTTGTATAGTAAATTATTCAAAAAATAATTTTTTCTGTCACAAATTTTAATTACGCCAAGGATTGCCTTTTCTATAGTAAATTATTCAAAAAATAATTTTTTACTGTCGCAAATTTTAATTACGCCAGGGATTGCCTTTTCTATAGTAAATTATTCAATAATTAATTGTTTAGTGTCGCAAATTTTAATTACGCCAGGGATTGCCTTTTCTATAGTAAATTATTCAAAAAATAAGTTTTTCTGTCACAAATTTTAATTACGCCAGGGATTGCCTTTTCTATAGTAAATTTTGCAAAAAATAATTTTTTACTGTCGCAAATTTTAATTACGCCAGGGATTGCCTTTTCTATAGTAAATTATTCAAAAAATATTTTTTTCTGTCACAAATTTTAATTACGCCAGGGATTGCCTTTACTATAGTAAATTATTCAAAAAATAATTTTATACTGTCGCAAATTTTAATTAATCCAGGGATTGCCTTTTCTATAGTAAATTTTGCAAAAAATAATTGTTTAGTGTCGCAAATTTTAATTACGCCAGGGATTGCCTTTTCTATAGTAAATTATTCAAAAAATAATTTTTTCTGTCACAAATTTTAATTACGCCAGGGATTGCCTTTTCGATAGTAAATTTTGCAAAAAATAATTGTTTAGTGTCGCAAATTTTAATTACGCCAGGGATTGCCTTTTCTATAGTAAATTATTCAAAAAATAATTTTTTCTGTCGCAAATTTTAATTACGCCAGGGATTGCCTTTTCTATAGTAAATTATTCAAAAAATAATTTTATACTGTCGCAAATTTTAATTACGCCAGGGATTGCCTTTTCTATAGTAAATTTTGCAAAAAATAATTGTTTAGTGTCGCAAATTTTAACTACGCCAGGGATTGCCTTTTCTATAGTAAATTATTCAAAAAATAATTTTTTTTGTCACAAATTTTAATTACGCCAGGGATTGCCTTTTCTATAGTAAATTATTCAAAAATTCATTTTTTACTACCTCAAATTTTAATTACGCCAGGGATTGCCTTTTCTATAGTAAATTTTACAAAAAATAATTGTTTAGTGTCGCAAATTTTAATTATGCCAGGGATTGCCTTTTCTATAGTAAATTATTCAAAAATTAATTTTTTACTGTCGCAAATTTTAAATACGCCAGGGATTGCCTTTTCTATAGTAAATTTTGCAAAAAATAATTTTTTACTGTTGCAAATTTTAAATACGCCAGGGATTGCCTTTTCTATAGTAAATTATTCAAAAAATAATTTTTTTCTGTCGCAAATTTTAATTACGCCAGGGATTGCCTTTTCTATAGTAAATTATTCAAAAATTCATTTTTTACTGTCTCAAATTTTAATTACGGCAGGGATTCCCTTTTTATAGTAAATTATTCAAAAAATAATTTTATACTGTCGCAAATTATAATTACGCCAGGGATTGCCTTTTCTATAGTAAATTATTCAAAAAATAATTTTATACTGTCGCAAATTTTAATTACGCCAGGGATTGCCTTTTCTATAGTAAATTATTCAAAAAATAATTTTTTCTGTCACAAATTTTAATTACGCCAGGGATTGCCTTTTCTATAGTAAATTATTCAAAAAATAATTTTTTACTGTCGCAAATTTTAATTACGCCTGGGATGGCCTATTCTATAGTAAATTATTCAAAAATTAATTGTTTAGTGTCGCAAATTTTAATTACGCCAGGGGTTGCCTTTTCTATAGTAAATTATTCAAAAAATATTTTTTTCTGTCACAAATTTTAATTACGCCAGGGATTGCCTTTTCTATAGTAAATTTTGCAAAAAATAATTATTTACTGTCGCAAATTTTAATTACGCCAGGGATTGCCTTTTCTATAGTAAATTATTCAAAAAATATTTTTTTCTGTCACAAATTTTAATTACGCCAGGGATTGCCTTTTCTATAGTAAATTATTCAAAAAATAATTTTATACTGTCGCAAATTTTAATTACGCCAGGGATTGCCTTTTCTATAGTAAATTATTCAAAAAGTCATTTTTTACTGTCTCAAATTTTAACTACGCCAGTTATTGCCTTTTCTATAGTAAATTTTGCAAAAAATAATTGTTTAGTGTCGCAACTTTTAATTACGCCAGGGATTGCCTTTTTTATAGTAAATTATTCAAAAAATCATTTTTTACTGTCGCAAATTTTAAGTACGCCAGGGATTGCCTTTTCTATAGTAAATTTTGCAAAAAATAATTTTTTACTGTTGCAAATTTTAAATACGCCAGGGATTGCCTTTTCTATAGTAAATTATTCAAAAAATATTTTTTTACTGTCGCAAATTTTAATTACGCCAGGGATTGCCGTTTCTATAGTAAATTATTCAAAAATTCATTTTTTACTGTCTCAAATTTTAACTACGGCAGGGATTGCCTTTTCTATAGTAAATTATTCAAAAAATAATTTTATACTGTCGCAAATTATAATTACGCCAGGGATTGCCTTTTCTATAGTAAATTACTCAAAAAATAATTTTATACTGTCGCAAATTTTAAATACGCCAGGGATTGCCTTTTCTATAGTAAATTATTCAAAAAATAATATTTTCTGTCACAAATTTTAATTACGCCAGGGATTGCCTTTTCTATAGTAAATTATTCAAAAATTCATTTTTTACTGTCTCAAATTTTAATTACGCCATGGATTGCCTTTTCTATAGTAAATTTTGCAAAAAATAATTGTTTAGTGTCGCAACTTTTAATTACGCCAGGGATTGCCTTTTCTATAGTAAATTATTCAAAAAATCATTTTTTACTGTCGCAAATTTTAAGTACGCCAGGGATTGCCTTTTCTATAGTAAATTATTCAAAAAATAATTTTTTCTGTCACAAATTTTAATTACGCCAGAGATTGCCTTTTCTATAGTAAATTATTCAAAAAATAATTTTTTACTGTCGCAAATTTTAATTACGCCAGGGATTGCCTTTTCTATAGTAAATTTTGCAAAAAATAATTTTTTCTGTCACAGATTTTAATTACGCCATGGATTGCCTTTTTTATAGTAAATTATTCAAAAAATAATTTTTTCTGTCGCAAATTTTAATTACGCCAGAGATTGCCTTTTCTATAGTAAATTATTCAAAAAATAATTTTTTACTGTCGCAAATTTTAATTACGCCAGGGATTGCCTTTTCTATAGTAAATTTTGCAAAAAATAATTGTTTAGTGTCGCAAATTTTAATTACGCCAGGGATTGCCTTTTATATAGTAAATTATTCAAAAAATAATTTTTTCTGACACAAATTTTAATTACGCCAGGGATTGCCTTTTCTATAGTAAATTATTCAAAAATTCATTTCTTACTGTCTCAAATTTTAATTACGCCAGGGATTGCCTTTTCTATAGTAAATTTTGCAAAAAATAATTGTTTAGTGTCGCAAATTTTAATTACGCCAGGGATTGCCTGTTCTATAGTAAATTATTCAAAAAATAATTTTTTCTGTCACAAATTTTAATTACGCCAGGGATTGCCTTTTCTATAGTAAATTATTCAAAAAATAATTTTTTACTGTCTCAAATTTTAATTACGCCAGGGATTGCTTTTTCTATAGTAAATTTTGCAAAAAATAATTGTTTAGTGTCGCAAATTTTAATTACGCCAGGGATTGCCTTTTCTATAGTAAATTATTTAAAAAATAATTTTATACTGTCGCAAATTTTAATTACGCCAGGGATTGCCTTTTCTATAGTAAATTATTCAAAAAATAATTTTTTACTGTCTCAAATTTTAATTACGACAGGGATTGCCTTTTGTATAGTAAATTATTCAAAAATTCATTTTTTACTGTCTCAAATTTTAAATACGCCAGGGATTGCCTTTTCTATAGTAAATTTTGCAAAAAATAATTTTTTACTGTTGCAAATTTTAAATACGCCAGGGATTGCCTTTTCTACAGTAAATTATTCAAAAATTCATTTTTTACTGTCTCAAATTTTAAATACGCCAGGGATTGCCTTTTCTATAGTAAATTTTGAAAAAAATAATTTTTTACTGTTGCAAATTTTAAATACGCCAGGGATTGCCTTTTCTACAGTAAATTATTCAAAAATTCATTTTTTACTGTCTCAAATTTTAAATACGCCAGGGATTACCTTTTCTATAGTAAATTTTGCAAAAAATAATTTTTTACTGTTGCAAATTTTAAATACGCCAGGGATTGCCTTTTCTATAGTAAATTATTCAAAAATTCATTTTTTACTGTCGCAAATTTTAATTACGCCAGGGATTGCCTTTTCTATAGTAAATTATTCAAAAAATAATTTTTTCTGTCACAAATTTTAATTACGCCAGGGATTGCCTTTCCTATAGTAAATTATTCAAAAAATAATTTTATACTGTCGCAAATTTTAATTACGCCAGGGATTGCCTTTTCTATAGTAAATTTTGCAAAAAATAATTGTATAGTGTCGCAAATTTTAATTACGCCAGGGATTGCTTTTTCTATAGTAAATTCTTCAAAAAATAATTTTTTCTGTCACAAATTTTAATTACGCCAGGGATTGCCTTTTCTATAGTAAATTATTTAAAAATTCATTTTTTACTGTCTCAAATTTTAATTACGCCAGGGATTGCCTTTTCTATAGTAAATTTTGAAAAAATTCATTTTTTACTGTCTCAAATTTTAATTACGCCAGGGATTGCCTTTTCTATAGTAAATTATTCAAAAATTCATTTTTTACTGTCTCAAATTTTAATTACGCCAGGGATTGCCTTTTCTATAGTAAATTATTCAAAAATTCATTTTTAACTGTCTCAAATTTTAATTACGCCAGGGATTGCCTTTTCTATAGTAAATTTTGCAAAAAATAATTTTTTACTGTCGCATATTTTAATTACGCCAGGGATTGCCTTTTCTATAGTAAATTATTCAAAAAATAATTTTTTCTGTCACAAATTTTAATTACGCCAGGGATTGCCTTTTCTATAGTAAATTATTCAAAAAATAATTTTATACTGTCGCAAATTTTAATTACGCCAGGGATTGCCTTTTGTATAGTAAATTTTGCAAAAAATAATTGTTTAGTGTCGCAAATTTTAATTACGCCAGGGATTGCCTTTTCTATAGTAAATTATTCAAAAAATAATTTTTTCTGTCACAAATTTTAATTACGCCAGGGATTGCCTTTTCTATAGTAAATTATTCAAAAAATAATTTTATACTGTCGCAAATTTTAATTACGCCAGGGATTGCCTTTTCTATAGTACATTTTGCAAAAAATAATTGTTTAGTGTCGCAAATTTTAATTACGCCAGGGATTGCCTTTTCTATAGTAAATTATTCAAAAATTCATTTTTTACCGTCTCAAATTTTAATTACGCCAGGGATTGCCTTTTCTATAGTAAATTTTTCAAAAATTAATTTTATACTGTCGCAAATTTTAAATACGCCAGGGATTGCCTTTTCTATAGTAAATTTTGCCAAAAATAATTTTTTACTGTCGCATATTTTAATTACGCCAGGGATTGCCTTTTCTATAGTAAATTATTCAAAAAATAATTTTTTCTGTCTCAAATTTTAATTACGCCAGGGATTGCCTTTTCTATAGTAAATTATTCAAAAAATAATTTTATACTGTCGCAAATTTTAATTACGCCAGGGATTGCCTCTTCTCTAGTAAATTTTGCAAAAAATAATTGTTTAGTGTCGCAAATTTTAATTACGCCAGGGATTGCCTTTTCTATAGTAAATTATTCAAAAAATAATTTTTTCTGTCACAAATTTTAATTACGCCAGGGATTGCCTTTTCTATAGTAAATTATTCAAAAAATAATTTTGTACTGTCGCAAATTTTAATTACGCCAGGGATTGCCTTTTCTATAGTAAATTTTGCAAAAAATAATTGTTTAGTGTCGCAAATTTTAATTACGCCAGGGATTGCCTTTTCTATAGTAAATTATTCAAAAATTCATTTTTTACCGTCTCAAATTTTAATTACGCCAGGGATTGCCTTTTCTATAGTAAATTATTCAAAAAATAATTTTTTCTGTCACAAATTTTAATTACGCCAGGGATTGCCTTTTCTATAGTAAATTATTCAAAAAATAATTTTATACTGTCGCAAATTTTAATTACGCCAGGGATTGCCTTTTCTATAGTAAATTTTGCAAAAAATAATTGTTTAGTGTCGCAAATTTTAATTATGCCAGGGATTGCCTTTTCTATAGTAAATTATTCAAAAAATAATTTTTTCTGTCACAAATTTTAATTACGCCAGGGATTGCCTTTTCTATAGTAAATTTTGCAAAAAATAATTGTTTAGTGTCGCAAATTTTAATTACGCCAGGGATTGCCTTTTCTATAGTAAATTATTCAAAAAATAATTTTTTCTGTCACAAATTTTAATTACGCCAGGGATTGCCTTTTCGATAGTAAATTTTGCAAAAAATAATTGTTTAGTGTCGCAAATTTTAATTACGCCAGGGATTGCCTTTTCTATAGTAAATTATTCAAAAAATAATTTTTTCTGTCACAAATTTTAATTACGCCAGGGATTGCCTTTTCTATAGTAAATTTTGCAAAAAATAATTTTTTACTGTCGCAAATTTTAATTACGCCAGGTATTGCCTTTTCTATAGTAAATTATTCAAAAAATATTTTTTTCTGTCACAAATTTTAATTACGCCAGGGATTGCCTTTTCTATAGTAAATTATTCAAAAAATAATTTTATACTGTCGCAAATTTTAATTACGCCAGGGATTGCCTTTTCTATAGTAAATTTTGCAAAAAATAATTGTTTAGTGTCGCAAATTTTAATTACGCCAGGGATTGCCTTTTCTATAGTAAATTATTCAAAAAATAATTTTTTTTGTCACAAATTTTAATTACGCCAGGGATTGCCTTTTCTATAGTAAATTATTCAAAAATTCATTTTTTACTGTCTCAAATTTTAATTACGCCAGGGATTGCCTTTTCTATAGTAAATTTTACAAAAAATAATTGTTTAGTGTCGCAAATTTTAATTATGCCAGGGATTGCCTTTTCTATAGTAAATTATTCAAAAATTAATTTTTTACTGTCGCAAATTTTAAATACGCCAGGGATTGCCTTTTCTATAGTAAATTTTGCAAAAAATAATTTTTTACTGTTGCAAATTTTAAATACGCCAGGGATTGCCTTTTCTATAGTAAATTATTCAAAAAATAATTTTTTTCTGTCGCAAATTTTAATTACGCCAGGGATTGCCTTTTCTATAGTAAATTATTCAAAAATTCATTTTTTACTGTCTCAAATTTTAATTACGGCAGGGATTCCCTTTTCTATAGTAAATTATTCAAAAAATAATTTTATACTGTCGCAAATTATAATTACGCCAGGGATTGCCTTTTCTATAGTAAATTATTCAAAAAATAATTTTATACTGTCGCAAATTTTAAATACGCCAGGGATTGCCTTTTCTATAGTAAATTATTCAAAAAATAATTTTTCTGTCACAAATTTTAATTACGCCAGGGATTGCCTTTTGTATAGTAAATTATTCAAAAAATATTTTTTTCTGTCACAAATTTTAATTACGCCAGGGATTGCCTTTTCTATAGTAAATTATTCAAAAAATAATTTTTTACTGTCGCAAATTTTAATTACGCCTGGGATGGCCTATTCTATAGTAAATTATTCAAAAATTAATTGTTTAGTGTCGCAAATTTTAATTACGCCAGGGGTTGCCTTTTCTATAGTAAATTATTCAAAAAATATTTTTTTCTGTCACAAATTTTAATTACGCCAGGGATTGCCTTTTCTATAGTAAATTTTGCAAAAACTAATTATTTACTGTCGCAAATTTTAATTACGCCAGGGATTGCCTTTTCTATAGTAAATTATTCAAAAAATATTTTTTTCTGTCACAAATTTTAATTACGCCAGGGATTGCCTTTTCTATAGTAAATTATTCAAAAAATAATTTTATACTGTCGCAAATTTTAATTACGCCAGGGATTGCCTTTTCTATAGTAAATTATTCAAAAAGTCATTTTTTACTGTCTCAAATTTTAACTACGCCAGTTATTGCCTTTTCTATAGTAAATTTTGCAAAAAATAATTGTTTAGTGTCGCAACTTTTAATTACGCCAGGGATTGCCCTTTCTATAGTAAATTATTCAAAAAATCATTTTTTACTGTCGCAAATTTTAAGTACGCCAGGGATTGCCTTTTCTATAGTAAATTTTGCAAAAAATAATTTTTTACTGTTGCAAATTTTAAATACGCCAGGGATTGCCTTTTCTATAGTAAATTATTCAAAAAATATTTTTTTACTGTCGCAAATTTTAATTACGCCAGGGATTGCCGTTTCTATAGTAAATTATTCAAAAATTCATTTTTTACTGTCTCAAATTTTAACTACGGCAGGGATTGCCTTTTCTATAGTAAATTATTCAAAAAATAATTTTATACTGTCGCAAATTATAATTACGCCAGGGATTGCCTTTTCTATAGTAAATTACTCAAAAAATAATTTTATACTGTCGCAAATTTTAAATACGCCAGGGATTGCCTTTTCTATAGTAAATTATTCAAAAAATAATTTTTTCTGTCACAAATTTTAATTACGCCAGGGATTGCCTTTTCTATAGTAAATTATTCAAAAATTCATTTTTTACTGTCTCAAATTTTAATTACGCCATGGATTGCCTTTTCTATAGTAAATTTTGCAAAAAATAATTGTTTAGTGTCGCAACTTTTAATTACGCCAGGGATTGCCTTTTCTATAGTAAATTATTCAAAAAATCATTTTTTACTGTCGCAAATTTTAAGTAGCCAGGGATTGCCTTTTCTATAGTAAATTATTCAAAAAATAATTTTTTCTGTCACAAATTTTAATTACGCCAGAGATTGCCTTTTCTATAGTAAATTATTCAAAAAATAATTTTTTACTGTCGCAAATTTTAATTACGCCAGGGATTGCCTTTTCTATAGTAAATTTTGCAAAAAATAATTTTTTCTGTCGCAGATTTTAATTACGCCATGGATTGCCTTTTTTATAGTAAATTATTCAAAAAATAATTTTTTCTGTCGCAAATTTTAATTACGCCAGAGATTGCCTTTTCTATAGTAAATTATTCAAAAAATAATTTTTTACTGTCGCAAATTTTAATTACGCCAGGGATTGCCTTTTCTATAGTAAATTTTGCAAAAAATAATTGTTTAGTGTCGCAAATTTTAATTACGCCAGGGATTGCCTTTTATATAGTAAATTATTCAAAAAATAATTTTTTCTGACACAAATTTTAATTACGCCAGGGATTGCCTTTTCTATAGTAAATTATTCAAAAATTCATTTTTTACTGTCTCAAATTTTAATTACGCCAGGGATTGCCTTTTCTATAGTAAATTTTGCAAAAAATAATTGTTTAGTGTCGCAAATTTTAATTACGCCAGGGATTGCCTGTTCTATAGTAAATTATTCAAAAAATAATTTTTTCTGTCACAAATTTTAATTACGCCAGGGATTGCCTTTTCTATAGTAAATTATTCAAAAAATAATTTTTTACTGTCTCAAATTTTAATTACGCCAGGGATTGCTTTTTCTATAGTAAATTTTGCAAAAAATAATTGTTTAGTGTCGCAAATTTTAATTACGCCAGGGATTGCCTTTTCTATAGTAAATTATTTAAAAAATAATTTTATACTGTCGCAAATTTTAATTACGCCAGGGATTGCCTTTTCTATAGTAAATTATTCAAAAAATAATTTTTTACTGTCTCAAATTTTAATTACGACAGGGATTGCCTTTTGTATAGTAAATTATTCAAAAATTCATTTTTTACTGTCTCAAATTTTAAATACGCCAGGGATTGCCTTTTCTATAGTAAATTTTGCAAAAAATAATTTTTTACTGTTGCAAATTTTAAATACGCCAGGGATTGCCTTTTCTACAGTAAATTATTCAAAAATTCATTTTTTACTGTCTCAAATTTTAAATACGCCAGGGATTGCCTTTTCTATAGTAAATTTTGAAAAAAATAATTTTTTACTGTTGCAAATTTTAAATACGCCAGGGATTGCCTTTTCTACAGTAAATTATTCAAAAATTCATTTTTTACTGTCTCAAATTTTAAATACGCCAGGGATTACCTTTTCTATAGTAAATTTTGCAAAAAATAATTTTTTACTGTTGCAAATTTTAAATACGCCAGGGATTGCCTTTTCTATAGTAAATTATTCAAAAATTCATTTTTTACTGTCGCAAATTTTAATTACGCCAGGGATTGCCTTTTCTATAGTAAATTATTCAAAAAATAATTTTTTCTGTCACAAATTTTAATTACGCCAGGGATTGCCTTTCCTATAGTAAATTATTCAAAAAATAATTTTATACTGTCGCAAATTTTAATTACGCCAGGGATTGCCTTTTCTATAGTAAATTTTGCAAAAAATAATTGTATAGTGTCGCAAATTTTAATTACGCCAGGGATTGCTTTTTCTATAGTAAATTATTCAAAAAATAATTTTTTCTGTCACAAATTTTAATTACGCCAGGGATTGCCTTTTCTATAGTAAATTATTCAAAAATTCATTTTTTACTGTCTCAAATTTTAATTACGCCAGGGATTGCCTTTTCTATAGTAAATTTTGCAAAAATTCATTTTTTACTGTCTCAAATTTTAATTACGCCAGGGATTGCCTTTTCTATAGTAAATTATTCAAAAATTCATTTTTTACTGTCTCAAATTTTAATTACGCCAGGGATTGCCTTTTCTATAGTAAATTATTCAAAAATTCATTTTTTACTGTCTCAAATTTTAATTACGCCTGGGATTGCCTTTTCTATAGTAAATTTTGCAAAAAATAATTTTTTACTGTCGCATATTTTAATTACGCCAGGGATTGCCTTTTCTATAGTAAATTATTCAAAAAATAATTTTTTCTGTCACAAATTTTAATTACGCCAGGGATTGCCTTTTCTATAGTAAATTATTCAAAAAATAATTTTATACTGTCGCAAATTTTAATTACGCCAGGGATTGCCTTTTGTATAGTAAATTTTGCAAAAAATAATTGTTTAGTGTCGCAAATTTTAATTACGCCAGGGATTGCCTTTTCTATAGTAAATTATTCAAAAAATAATTTTTTCTGTCACAAATTTTAATTACGCCAGGGATTGCCTTTTCTATAGTAAATTATTCAAAAAATAATTTTATACTGTCGCAAATTTTAATTACGCCAGGGATTGCCTTTTCTATAGTAAATTTTGCAAAAAATAATTGTTTAGTGTCGCAAATTTTAATTACGCCAGGGATTGCCTTTTCTATAGTAAATTATTCAAAAATTCATTTTTTACCGTCTCAAATTTTAATTACGCCAGGGATTGCCTTTTCTATAGTAAATTTTTCAAAAATTAATTTTATACTGTCGCAAATTTTAAATATGCCAGGGATTGCCTTTTCTATAGTAAATTTTGCCAAAAATAATTTTTTATTGTCGCATATTTTAATTACGCCAGGGATTGCCTTTTCTATAGTAAATTATTCAAAAAATAATTTTTTCTGTCACAAATTTTAATTACGCCAGGGATTGCCTTTTCTATAGTAAATTATTCAAAAAATAATTTTATACTGTCGCAAATTTTAATTACGCCAGGGATTGCCTCTTCTCTAGTAAATTTTGCAAAAAATAATTGTTTAGTGTCGCAAATTTTAATTACGCCAGGGATTGCCTTTTCTATAGTAAATTATTCAAAAAATAATTTTTTCTGTCACAAATTTTAATTACGCCAGGGATTGCCTTTTCTATAGTAAATTATTCAAAAAATAATTTTGTACTGTCGCAAATTTTAATTACGCCAGGGATTGCCTTTTCTATAGTAAATTTTGCAAAAAATAATTGTTTAGTGTCGCAAATTTTAATTACGCCAGGGATTGCCTTTTCTATAGTAAATTATTCAAAAATTCATTTTTTACCGTCTCAAATTTTAATTACGCCAGGGATTGCCTTTTCTATAGTAAATTATTCAAAAAATAATTTTTTCTGTCACAAATTTTAATTACGCCAGGGATTGCCTTTTCTATAGTAAATTATTCAAAAAATAATTTTATACTGTCGCAAATTTTAATTACGCCAGGGATTGCCTTTTCTATAGTAAATTTTGCAAAAAATAATTGTTTAGTGTCGCAAATTTTAATTATGCCAGGGATTGCCTTTTCTATAGTAAATTATTCAAAAAATAATTTTTTCTGTCACAAATTTTAATTACGCCAGGGATTGCCTTTTCTATAGTAAATTATTCAAAAAATAATTTTATACTGTCGCAAATTTTAATTACGCCAGGGATTGCCTTTTCTATAGTAAATTTTGCAAAAAATAATTGTTTAGTGTCGCAAATTTTAATTACGCCAGGGATTGCCTTTTCTATAGTAAATTATTCAAAAATTCATTTTTTCTGTAGCAAATTTTAATTACGCCAGGGATTGCCTTTTCTATAGTAAATTTTGCAAAAAATAATTGTTTAGTGTCGCAAATTTTAATTACGCCAGGGATTGCCTTTTCTATAGTAAATTATTCAAAAAATAATTTTTTACTGTCTCAAATTTTAATTACGCCAGGAATTGCCTTTTCTATAGTAAATTATTCAAAAATTCATTTTTTACTGTCTCAAATTTTAATTTCGCCAGGGATTGCCTTTTCTATAGTAAATTTTGCAAAAAATAATTTTATACTGTCTCAAATTTTAAATACGCCAGGGATTGCCTTTTCTATAGTAAATTATTCAAAAAATAATTTTTTCTGTCAAAAATTTTAATTACGCCAGGGATTGCCTTTTCTATAGTAAATTTTGCAAAAAACAATTGTTTAGTGTCGCAAATTTTAATTACGCCAGGGATTGCCTTTTCTATAGTAAATTATTTAAAAAAATAATTTTTTTCTGTCGCAAATTTTAATTACGCCAGGGATTGCCTTTTCTATAGTAAATTATTCAAAAATTCATTTTTTACTGTCTCAAATTTTAATTACGCCAGGGATTGCCTTTTCTATAGTAAATTATTCAAAAATTCATTTTTTACTGTCTCAAATTTTAATTACGCCAGGGATTGCCTTTTCTGTATTAAATTTTGCAAAAAATAATTGTTTAGTGTCGCAAATTTTAATTACGCCAGGGATTGCCTTTTCTATAGTAAATTGTTCAAAAAATAATTTTTTACTGTCTCAAATTTTAATTACGCCAGGGATTGCCTTTTCTATAGTAAATTATTCAAAAATTCATTTTTTACTGTCTCAAATTTTAATTACGCCAGGGATTGCCTTTTCTATAGTAAATTTTGCAAAAAATAATTGTTTAATGTCGCAAATTTTAATTACGCCAGGGATTGCCTTTTCTATAGTAAATTATTCAAAAATTCATTTTTTACTGTCGCAAATTTTAATTACGCCAGGGATTGCCTTTTCTATAGTAAATTTTGCAAAAACTAATTTTTTACTGTCGCAAATTTTAATTACGCCAGGCATTGCCTTTTCTATAGTAAATGTTGCAAAAAATAATTTTTTACTGTTGCAAATTTTAAATACGCCAGGGATTGCCTTTTCTATAGTAAATTATTCAAAAATTCATTTTTTACTGTCTCAAATTTTAATTACGCCAGGGATTGCCTTTTCTATAGTAAATTATTCAAAAAATAATTTTTTACTGTCGCAAATTTTAATTACGCCAGGGATAGCCTTTTCTATAGTAAATTATTCAAAAAATAATTTTTTACTGTCGCAAATTTTAATTAGGCCAGGGATTGCCTTTTCTATAGTAAATTATTCAAAAAATAATTTTTTACTGTCGCAAATTATAATTACGCCAGGGATTGCCTTTTCTATACTAATTATTCAAAAAATAATTTTTTACTGTCTCAAATTTTAATTACGCCAGGGATTGCCTTTTCTATAGTAAATTATTCAAAAATTCATTTTTTACTGTCTCAAATTTTAATTACGCCAGGGATTGCCTTTTCTATAGTAAATTATTCAAAAAATAATTTTTTACTGTTGCAAATTTTAAATACGCCAGGGATTGCCTTTTCTATAGTAAATTATTCAAAAATTCATTTTTTACTGTCTCAAATTTTAATTACGCCAGGGATTGCCTTTTCTATAGTAAATTATTCAAAAATTAATTTTTTAATGTCTCAAATTTTAATTACGCCAGGGATTGCCTTTTCTATAGTAACTTTTGCAAAAAATAATTGTTTAGTGTCGCAAATTTTAATTACGCCAGGGATTGCCTTTTCTATAGTAAATGTTGCAAAAAATAATTTTTTACTGTTGCAAATTTTAAATACGCCAGGGATTGCCTTTTCTATAGTAAATTATTCAAAAATTCATTTTTTACTGTCTCAAATTTTAATTACGCCAGGGATTGCCTTTTCTATAGTAAATTATTCAAAAAATAATTTTTTACTGTCGCAAATTTTAATTACGCCAGGGATAGCCTTTTCTATAGTAAATTATTCAAAAAATAATTTTTTACTGTCGCAAATTTTAATTAGGCCAGGGATTGCCTTTTCTATAGTAAATTATTCAAAAAATAATTTTTTACTGTCGCAAATTATAATTACGCCAGGGATTGCCTTTTCTATACTAATTATTCAAAAAATAATTTTTTACTGTCTCAAATTTTAATTACGCCAGGGATTGCCTTTTCTATAGTAAATTATTCAAAAATTCATTTTTTACTGTCTCAAATTTAAATTACGCCAGGGATTGCCTTTTCTATAGTAAATTATTCAAAAAATAATTTTTTACTGTTGCAAATTTTAAATACGCCAGGGATTGCCTTTTCTATAGTAAATTATTCAAAAATTCATTTTTTACTGTCTCAAATTTTAATTACGCCAGGGATTGCCTTTTCTATAGTAAATTATTCAAAAATTCATTTTTTAATGTCTCAAATTTTAATTACGCCAGGGATTGCCTTTTCTATAGTAACTTTTGCAAAAAATAATTGTTTAGTGTCGCAAATTTTAATTACGCCAGGGATTGCCTTTTCTATAGTAAATTATTCAAAAATTCATTTTTTACTGTCTCAAATTTTAATTACGCCAGGGATTGCCTTTTCTATAGTAATTTTTGCCAAAAATAATTTTTTACTGTCGCATATTTTAATTACGCCAGGGATTGCCTTTTCTATAGTAAATTATTCAAAAAATAATTTTTTCTGTCACAAATTTTAATTACGCCAGGGATTGCCTTTTCTATAGTAAATTATTCAAAAAATAATTTTATACTGTCGCAAATTTTAATTACGCCAGGGATTGCCTTTTCTCTAGTAAATTTTGCAAAAAATAATTGTTTAGTGTCGCAAATTTTAATTACGCCAGGGATTGCCTTTTCTATAGTAAATTATTCAAAAAATAATTTTTTCTGTCACAAATTTTAATTATGCCAGGGATTGCCTTTTCTATAGTAAATTATTCAAAAAATAATTTTGTACTGTCGCAAATTTTAATTACGCCAGGGATTGCCTTTTCTATAGTAAATTTTGCAAAAAATAATTGTTTAGTGTCGCAAATTTTAATTACGCCAGGGATTGCCTTTTCTATAGTAAATTATTCAAAAATTCATTTTTTACCGTCTCAAATTTTAATTACGCCAGGGATTGCCTTTTCTATAGTAAATTATTCAAAAAATAATTTTTTCTGTCACAAATTTTAATTACGCCAGGGATTGCCTTTTCTATAGTAAATTATTCAAAAAATAATTTTATACTGTCGCAAATTTTAATTACGCCAGGGATTGCCTTTTCTATAGTAAATTTTGCAAAAAATAATTGTTTAGTGTCGCAAATTTTAATTACGCCAGGGATTGCCTTTTCTATAGGAAATTATTCAAAAAATATTTTTTTCTGTCACAAATTTTAATTACGCCAGGGATTGCCTTTTCTATAGTAAATTATTCAAAAAATAATTTTATACTGTCGCAAATTTTAATTACGCCAGGGATTGCCTTTTCTATAGTAAATTTTGCAAAAAATAATTGTTTAGTGTCGCAAATTTTAATTACGCCAGGGATTGCCTTTTCTATAGTAAATTATTCAAAAATTCATTTTTTCTGTCGCAAATTTTAATTACGCCAGGGATTGCCTTTTCTATAGTAAATTTTGCAAAAAATAATTGTTTAGTGTCGCAAATTTTAATTACGCCAGGGATTGCCTTTTCTATAGTAAATTATTCAAAAAATAATTTTTTACTGTCTCAAATTTTAATTACGCCAGGAATTGCCTTTTCTATAGTAAATTATTCAAAAATTCATTTTTTACTGTCTCAAATTTTAATTTCGCCAGGGATTGCCTTTTCTATAGTAAATTTTGCAAAAAATAATTTTATACTGTCTCAAATTTTAAATACGCCAGGGATTGCCTTTTCTATAGTAAATTATTCAAAAAATAATTTTTTCTGTCACAAATTTTAATTACGCCAGGGATTGCCTTTTCTATAGTAAATTTTGCAAAAAACAATTGTTTAGTGTCGCAAATTTTAATTACGCCAGGGATTGCCTTTTCTATAGTAAATTATTCAAAAAATAATTTTTTTCTGTCGCAAATTTTAATTACGCCAGGGATTGCCTTTTCTATAGTAAATTATTCAAAAATTCATTTTTTACTGTCTCAAATTTTAATTACGCCAGGGATTGCCTTTTCTATAGTAAATTATTCAAAAATTCATTTTTTACTGTCTCAAATTTTAATTACGCCAGGGATTGCCTTTTCTGTATTAAATTTTGCAAAAAATAATTGTTTAGTGTCGCAAATTTTAATTACGCCAGGGATTGCCTTTTCTATAGTAAATTGTTCAAAAAATAATTTTTTACTGTCTCAAATTTTAATTACGCCAGGGATTGCCTTTTCTATAGTAAATTATTCAAAAATTCATTTTTTACTGTCTCAAATTTTAATTACGCCAGGGATTGCCTTTTCTATAGTAAATGTTGCAAAAAATAATTTTTTACTGTTGCAAATTTTAAATACGCCAGGGATTGCCTTTTCTATAGTAAATTATTCAAAAATTCATTTTTTACTGTCTCAAATTTTAATTACGCCAGGGATTGCCTTTTCTATAGTAAATTATTCAAAAAATAATTTTTTACTGTCGCAAATTTTAATTACGCCAGGGATAGCCTTTTCTATAGTAAATTATTCAAAAAATAATTTTTTACTGTCGCAAATTTTAATTAGGCCAGGGATTGCCTTTTCTATAGTAAATTATTCAAAAAATAATTTTTTACTGTCGCAAATTATAATTACGCCAGGGATTGCCTTTTCTATACTAATTAATCAAAAAATAATTTTTTACTGTCTCAAATTTTAATTACGCCAGGGATTGCCTTTTCTATAGTAAATTATTCAAAAATTCATTTTTTACTGTCTCAAATTTTAATTACGCCAGGGATTGCCTTTTCTATAGTAACTTTTGCAAAAAATAATTGTTTAGTGTCGCAAATTTTAATTACGCCAGAGATTGCCTTTTCTATAGTAAATTATTCAAAAATTCATTTTTTACTGTCTCAAATTTTAATTACGCCAGGGATTGCCTTTTCTGTAGTAAATTTTGCAAAAAATAATTTTTTTCTGTCGCAAATTTTAATTACGCCAGGGATTGCCTTTTCTATAGTAAATTATTCAAAAAATAATTTTTTACTGTCTCAAATTTTAATTACGCCAGGGTTTGCCTTTTCTATAGTAAATTATTCAAAAAATAATTTTATACTGTCTCAAATTTTAATTAGGCCAGGGATTGCCTTTTCTATAGTAAATTATTCAAAAATAATTTGTTACTGTCTCAAATTTTAATTACGCCAGGGATTGCCTTTTCTATAGTAAATTATTCAAAAATTCATTTTTTACTGTCTCAAATTTTAATTACGCCAGGGATTGCCTTTTCTATAGTAAATTATTCAAAAATTCATTTTTTCTGTCGCAAATTTTAATTACGCCCGGGATTGCCTTTTCTATAGTAAATTATTCAAAATTTCATTTTTTACTGTCTCAAATTTTAATTACGCCAGGGATTGCCTTTTCTATAGTAAATTATTCAAAAAATAATTTTATACTGTCTCAAATTTTAATTACGCCAGGGATTGCCTTTTCTATAGTGAATTATTCAAAAATTCATTTTTTCTGTCGCAAATTTTAATTACGCCAGGGATTGCCTTTTCTATAGTAAATTTTGCAAAAAATAATTGTTTAGTGTCGCAAATTTTAATTACGCCAGGGATTGCCTTTTCTATAGTAAATTATTCAAAAAATAATGTTTTCTGTCACAAATTTTAATTACGCCAGGGATTGCCTTTTCTATAGTAAATTATTCAAAAAATAATTTTTTACTGTCGCAAATTATAATTACGCCAGGGATTGCCTTTTCTATAGTAAATTATTCAAAAAATAATTGTTTAGTGTCGCAAATTTTAATTACGCCAGGGATTGCCTTTTCTATAGTAAATTATTCAAAAATTAATTTTTTTCTGTCGCAAATTTTAATTACGCCAGGGATTGCCTTTTTCTATAGTAAATTATTCAAAAATTCATTTTTTACTGTCTCAAATTTTAATTACGCCAGGGATTGCCTTTTCTATAGTAAATTTTGCAAAAAACAATTTTTTACTGTCGCAAATTTTAATTACGCCAGGGATTGCCTTTTCTATAGTAAATTATTCAAAAATTCATTTTTACTGTCTCAATTTTTAATTACGCCAGGGATTGCCTTTTCTATATTAAATTTTGCAAAAAATAATTGTTTAGTGTCGCAAATTTTAATTACGCCAGGGATTGTCTTTTCTATAGTAAATTATTCAAAAAATAATTTTTTACTGTCTCAAATTTTAATTACGCCAGGGATTGCCTTTTCTATAGTAAATTATTCAAAAATTCATTTTTTACTGTGTCAAATTTTAATTACGCCAGGGATTGCCTTTTCTATAGTAAATTTTGCAAAAAATAATTGTTTAATGTCGCAAATTTTAATTACGCCATGGATTGCCTTTTCTATAGTAAATTATTCAAAAATTCATTTTTTACTGTCGCAAATTTTAATTACGCCAGGGATTGCCTTTTTCTATAGTAAATTTTGCAAAAACTAATTTTTTACTGTCGCAAATTTTAATTACGCCAGGCATTGCCTTTTCTATAGTAAATGTTGCAAAAAATAATTTTTTACTGTTGCAAATTTTAAATACGCCAGGGATTGCTTTTTATAGTAAATTATTCAAAAATTCATTTTTTACTGCCTCAAATTTTAATTACGCCAGGGATTGCCTTTTCTATAGTAAATTATTCAAAAAATAATTTTTTACTGTCGCAAATTTTAATTACGCCAGGGATAGCCTTTTCTATAGTAAATTATTCAAAAAATAATTTTTTACTGTCGCAAATTTTAATTACGCCAGGGATTGCCTTTTCTATAGTAAATTATTCAAAAAATAATTTTTTACTGTCGCAAATTATAATTACGCCAGGGATTGCCTTTTCTATAGTAAATTATTCAAAAAATAATTTTTTACTGTCTCAAATTTTAATTACGCCAGGGATTGCCTTTTCTATAGTAAATTATTCAAAAATTCATTTTTTACTGTCTCAAATTTTAATTACGCCAGGGATTGCCTTTTCTATAGTAAATTATTCAAAAAATAATTTTTTTCTGTCGCAAATTTTAATTACGCCAGGGGATTGCCTTTTCTATAGTAAATTATTCAAAAATTCATTTTTTACTGTCTCAAATTTTAATTACGCCAGGGATTGCCTTTTCTATAGTAAATTATTCAAAAATTCATTTTTTTACTGTCGCAAATTTTAATTACGCAGGGATTGCTTTTCTATATTAAATTTTGCAAAAAATAATTGTTTAGTGTCGCAAATTTTAATTACGCCAGGATTGCCTTTTCTATAGTAAATTATTCAAAAAATAATTTTTTACTGTCTCAAATTTTAATTACGCCAGGGATTGCCTTTTCTATAGTAAATTATTCAAAAATTCATTTTTTACTGTCTCAAATTTTAATTACGCCAGGGATTGCCTTTTCTATAGTAAATTTTTGCAAAAAAATAATTGTTTACTGTCTCAAATTTTAATTACGCCAGGGATTGCCTTTTCTATAGTAAATTATTCAAAAATTCATTTTTTACTGTCTCAAATTTTAATTACGCCAGGGATTGCCTTTTCTATAGTAAATTTTGCAAAAAATAATTGTTTAGTGTCGCAAATTTTAATTACGCCAGGGATTGCCTTTTCTATAGTAAATTATTCAAAAATTCATTTTTTACTGTCGCAAATTTTAATTACGCCAGGGATTGCCTTTTCTATAGTAAATTTTGCAAAAACTAATTTTTACTGTCGCAAATTTTAATTACGCCAGGGATTGCCTTTGCTATAGTAAATGTTGCAAAAAATAATTTTTTACTGTTGCAAATTTTAAAATACGCCTGGGATTGCCTTTTCTATAGTAAATTATTCAAAAATTCATTTTTTACTCTCTCAAATTTTAATTACGCCAGGGATTGCCTTTTCTATAGTAAATTATTCAAAAAATAATTTTTTACTGTCGCAAATTTTAATTACGCCAGGGATTGCCTTTTCTATAGTAAATTATTCAAAAAATAATTTTTTATTGTCGCAAATTTTAATTACGCCAGGGATTGCCTTTTCTATAGTAAATTATTCAAAAAATAATTTTTTACTGTCGCAAATTATAATTACACCAGGGATTGCCGTTTCTATAGTAAATTATTCAAAAAATAATTTTTTACTGTCGCAAATTATAACTACGCCAGGGTTTGCCTTTTCTATAGTAAATTATTCAAAAATTAATTTTTTTCTGTCGCAAATTTTAATTACGCCAGGGATTGCCTTTCTATAGTAAATTATTCAAAAATTCATTTTTTCCTGTCTCAAATTTTAATTACGCCAGGGATTGCCTTTTCTATAGTAAATTTTGCAAAAAATAATTGTTTACTGTCTCAAATTTTAATTACGCCAGGGATTGCCTTTTCTATAGTAAATTATTCAAAAAATAATTGTTTAGTGTCGCAAATTTTAATTACGCCAGGGTTTGCCTTTTCTATAGTAAATTATTCAAAAATTCATTTTTTTCTGTCGCCAATTTTAATTACGCCAGGGATTGCCTTTTCTATAGTAAATTATTCAAAAATTCATTTTTTCTGTCGCAAATTTTAATTACGCCAGGGATTGCCTTTTCTATAGTAAATTATTCAAAAATTCATTTTTTTCTGTCGCAAATTTTAATTACGCCAGGGATTGCCTTTTCTATAGTAAATTATTCAAAAAATAATTTTTTACTGTCGCAAATTATAATTACACCAGGGTTTGCCTTTTCTATAGTAAATTATTCAAAAAATAATTTTTTACTGTCGCAAATTATAATTACGCCAGGGATTGCCTTTTCTATAGTAAATGATTCAAAAATTCATTTTTTTCTGTCGCAAATTTTAATTACGCCAGGATTGCCTTTTCTATAGTAAATTATTCAAAAAATAATTTTTTACTGTCGCAAATTATAATTACACCAGGGATTGCCTTTTCTATAGTAAATTATTCAAAAAATAATTTTTTTACTGTCGCAAATTATAACTACGCCAGGGATTGCCTTTTTCTATAGTAAATTATTCAAAAATTAATTTTTTTCTGTCGCAAATTTTAATTACGCCAGGGATTGCCTTTTCTATAGTAAATTATTCAAAAAATTCATTTTTTACTGTCTCAAATTTTAATTACGCCAGGGATTGCCTTTTCTATAGTAAATTTTGCAAAAAATAATTGTTTACTGTCTCAAATTTTAATTACGCCAGGGATTGCCTTTTCTATAGTAAATTATTCAAAAAATAATTGTTTAGTGTCGCAAATTTTAATTACGCCAGGGATTGCCTTTTCTATAGTAAATTATTCAAAAAATTCTTTTTTTACTGTCGCAAATTTTAATTACGCCAGGGATTGCCTTTTCTATAGTAAATTATTCAAAAAATAATTTTTTACTGTCGCAAATTTTAATTACGCCAGGGATTGCCTTTTCTATAGTAAATTATTCAAAAAATAATTTTTTACTGTCGGCAAATTATAATTACACCAGGGATTGCCTTTTCTATAGTAAATTATTCAAAAAATAATTTTTTACTGTCGAAAATTATAACTACGCCAGGGTTTGCCTTTTCTATAGTAAATTATTCAAAAATTAATTTTTTTCTGTCGCAAATTTTAATTACGCCAGGATTGCCTTTTCTATAGTAAATTATTCAAAAATTCATTTTTTCCTGTCTCAAATTTTAATTACGCCAGGGATTGCCTTTTCTATAGTAAATTATTCAAAAAATAATTTTTTACTGTCGCAAATTTTAATTACGCCAGGGATAGCCTTTTCTATAGTAAATTATTCAAAAAATAATTTTTTACTGTCGCAAATTTTAATTACGCCAGGGATTGCCTTTTCTATAGTAAATTATTCAAAAAATAATTTTTACTGTCGCAAATTTATAATTACGCCAGGGATTGCCTTTTCTATAGTAAATTATCAAAAAATAATTTTTTTCTGTCTCAAATTTTAATTACGCCAGGGATTGCCTTTTCTATAGTAAATTATTCAAAAATTCATTTTTTACTGTCTCAAATTTTAATTACGCCAGGGATTGCCTTTTCTATAGTAAATTATTCAAAAAATAATTTTTTTCTGTCGCAAATTTTAATTACGCCAGGGATTGCCTTTTCTATAGTAAATTATTCAAAAATTCATTTTTTACTGTCTCAAATTTTAATTACGCCAGGGATTGCCTTTTCTATAGTAAATTATTCAAAAATTCATTTTTTACTGTCGCAAATTTTAATTACGCCAGGGATTGCCTTTTCTATATTAAATTTTGCAAAAAATAATTGTTTAGTGTCGCAAATTTTAATTACGCCAGGGATTGCCCTTTTCTATAGTAAATTATTCAAAAAATAATTTTTTACTGTCTCAAATTTTAATTACGCCAGGGATTGCCTTTTCTATAGTAAATTATTCAAAAATTCATTTTTTACTGTCTCAAATTTTAATTACGCCAGGGATTGCCTTTTCTATAGTAAATTTTGCAAAAAATAATTGTTTACTGTCCTCAAATTTTAATTACGCCAGGGATTGCCTTTTCTATAGTAAATTATTCAAAAATTCATTTTTTACTGTCTCAAATTTTAATTACGCCAGGGATTGCCTTTTCTATAGTAAATTTTGCAAAAAATAATTGTTTAGTGTCGCAAATTTTAATTACGCCAGGGATTGCCTTTTCTATAGTAAATTATTCAAAAATTCATTTTTTACTGTCGCAAATTTTAATTACGCCAGGGATTGCCTTTTCTATAGTAAATTATTCAAAAAATAATTTTTACTGTCGCAAATTTTAATTACGCCAGGGATTGCCTTTTCTATAGTAAATTATTCAAAAAATAATTTTTTATTGTCGCAAATTTTAATTACGCCAGGGATTGCCTTTTCTATAGTAAATTATTCAAAAAATAATTTTTTACTGTCGCAAATTATAATTACACCAGGGATTGCCTTTTCTATAGTAAATTATTCAAAAAATAATTTTTTACTGTCGCAAATTATAACTACGCCAGGGTTTGCCTTTTCTATAGTAAATTATTCAAAAATTAATTTTTTTCTGTCGCAAATTTTAATTACGCCAGGGATTGCCTTTTCTATAGTAAATTATTCAAAAATTCATTTTTTCCTGTCTCAAATTTTATTACGCCAGGGATTGCCTTTTCTATAGTAATTTTACAAAAAATAATTGTTTACTGTCTCAAATTTTAATTACGCCAGGGATTGCCTTTTCTATAGTAAATTATTCAAAAAATAATTGTTTAGTGTCGCAAATTTTAATTACGCCAGGGTTTGCCTTTTCTATAGTAAATTATTCAAAAAATTCATTTTTTCTGTCGCCAATTTTAATTACGCCAGGGATTGCCTTTTCTATAGTAAATTATTCAAAAATTCATTTTTTCTGTCGCAAATTTTTAATTACGCCAGGGATTGCCTTTTCTATAGTAAATTATTCAAAAATTCATTTTTTTCTGTCGCAAATTTTAATTACGCCAGGGATTGCCTTTTCTATAGTAAATTATTCAAAAAATAATTTTTTACTGTCGCAAATTATAATTACACCAGGGTTTGCCTTTTCTATAGTAAATTATTCAAAAAATAATTTTTTACTGTCGCAAATTATAATTACGCCAGGGATTGCCTTTTCTATAGTAAATTATTCAAAAATTCATTTTTTTCTGTCGCAAATTTTAATTACGCCAGGGATTGCCTTTTCTATAGTAAATTATTCAAAAAATAATTTTTTACTGTCGCAAATTATAATTACACCAGGGATTGCCTTTTCTATAGTAAATTATTCAAAAAATAATTTTTTACTGTCGCAAATTATAACTACGCCAGGGATTGCCTTTTCTATAGTAAATTATTCAAAAATTAATTTTTTTCTGTCGCAAATTTTAATTACGCCAGGGATTGCCTTTTCTATAGTAAATTATTCAAAAATTCATTTTTTACTGTCTCAAATTTTAATTACGCCAGGGATTGCCTTTTCTATAGTAAATTTTGCAAAAAATAATTGTTTACTGTCTCAAATTTTAATTACGCCAGGGATTGCCTTTCTATAGTAAATTATTCAAAAAATAATTGTTTAGTGTCGCAAATTTTAATTACGCCAGGGATTGCCTTTTCTATAGTAAATTATTCAAAAATTCATTTTTTACTGTCGCAAATTTTAATTACGCCAGGGATTGCCTTTTCTATAGTAAATTATTCAAAAAATAATTTTTTACTGTCGCAAATTTTAATTACGCCAGGGATTGCCTTTTCTATAGTAAATTATTCAAAAAATAATTTTTTACTGTCGCAAATTATAATTACACCAAGGATTGCCTTTTCTATAGTAAATTATTCAAAAAATAATTTTTTACTGTCGCAAATTATAACTACGCCAGGGTTTGCCTTTTCTATAGTAAATTATTCAAAAATTAATTTTTTTCTGTCGCAAATTTTAATTACGCCAGGGATTGCCTTTTCTATAGTAAATTATTCAAAAATTCATTTTTTCCTGTCTCAAATTTTAATTACGCCAGGATTGCCTTTTCTATAGTAAATTTTGCAAAAAACAATTTTTACAGTCGCAAATTTTAATTACGCCAGGGATTGCCTTTTCTATAGTAAATTATTCAAAAATTCATTTTTTACTGTCTCAAATTTTAATTACGCCAGGGGATTGCCTTTTCTATATTAAATTTTGCAAAAAATAATTGTTTAGTGTCGCAAATTTTAATTACGCCAGGGATTGTCTTTTCTATAGTAAATTATTCAAAAAATAATTTTTTACTGTCTCAAATTTTAATTACGCCAGGGATTGCTTTTCTATAGTAAATTATTCAAAAATTCATTTTTTACTGTCTCAAATTTTAATTACGCCAGGGATTGCCTTTTCTATAGTAAATTTTGCAAAAAATAATTGTTTTATGTCGCAAATTTTAATTACGCCATGGATTGCCTTTTCTATAGTAAATTATTCAAAAATTCATTTTTTTACTGTCGCAAATTTTAATTACGCCAGGGATTGCCTTTTCTATAGTAAATTTGCAAAAACTAATTTTTTACTGTCGCAAATTTTAATTACGCCAGGCATTGCCTTTTCTATAGTAAATGTTGCAAAAAATAATTTTTTACTGTTGCAAATTTTAAATACGCCAGGGATTGCCTTTTTATAGTAAATTATTCAAAAATTCATTTTTTACTGTCTCAAATTTTAATTACGCCAGGGATTGCCTTTTCTATAGTAAATTATTCAAAAAATAATTTTTTACTGTCGCAAATTTTAATTACGCCAGGGATAGCCTTTTCTATAGTAAATTATTCAAAAAATAATTTTTTACTGTCGCAAATTTTAATTACGCCAGGGATTGCCTTTTCTATAGTAAATTATTCAAAAAATAATTTTTTACTGTCGCAAATTATAATTACGCCAGGGATTGCCTTTTCTATAGTAAATTATTCAAAAAATAATTTTTTACTGTCTCAAATTTTAATTACGCCAGGGATTGCCTTTTCTATAGTAAATTATTCAAAAATTCATTTTTTACTGTCTCAAATTTTAATTACGCCAGGGATTGCCTTTTCTATAGTAAATTATTCAAAAAATAATTTTTTTCTGTCGCAAATTTTAATTACGCCAGGGATTGCCTTTTCTATAGTAAATTATTCAAAAATTCATTTTTTTACTGTCTCAAATTTTAATTACGCCAGGGATTGCCTTTTCTATAGTAAATTAATTCAAAAATTCATTTTTTACTGTCTCAAATTTTAATTACGCCAGGGATTGCCTTTTCTATAGTAAATTTTGCAAAAATAATTGTTTACTGTCTCAAATTTTAATTACGCCAGGGATTGCCTTTTCTATAGTAAATTATTCAAAAATTCATTTTTTACTGTCTCAAATTTTAACTACGCCAGGGATTGCCCTTTTCTATAGTAAATTTTGCAAAAAAATAATTGTTTAGTGTCGCAAATTTTAATTACGCCAGGATTGCCTTTTCTATAGTAAATTATTCAAAAATTCATTTTTTACTGTCGCAAATTTTAATTACGCCAGGGATTGCCTTTTCTATAGTAAATTTTGCAAAAACTAATTTTTTACTGTCGCAAATTTTAATTACGCCAGGGATTGCCTTTTCTATAGTAAATGTTGCAAAAAATAATTTTTTACTGTTGCAAATTTTAAATACGCCTGGGATTGCCTTTTCTATAGTAAATTATTCAAAAATTCATTTTTACTGTCTCAAATTTTAATTACGCCAGGGATTGCCTTTTCTATAGTAAATTATTCAAAAAATAATTTTTTAACTGTCGCAAATTTTAATTACGCCAGGGATTGCCTTTTCTATAGTAAATTATTCAAAAATAATTTTTTATTGTCGCAATTTTATTACGCCAGGGATTGCCTTTTCTATAGTAAATTATTCAAAAATTCATTTTTTCCTGTCTCAAATTTTAATTACGCCAGGGATTGCCTTTTCTATAGTAAATTTTGCAAAAAATAATTATTTACTGTCTCAAATTTTAATTACGCCAGGGATTGCCTTTTCTATAGTAAATTATTCAAAAAATAATTGTTTAGTGTCGCAAATTTTAATTACGCCAGGGTTTGCCTTTTCTATAGTAAAATTATTCAAAAATTCATTTTTTCTGTCGCCAATTTTAATTACGCCAGGGATTGCCTTTTCTATAGTAAATTATTCAAAAATTCATTTTTTCTGTCGCAAATTTTAATTACGCCAGGGATTGCCTTTTCTATAGTAAATTATTCAAAAATTCATTTTTTTCTGTCGCAAATTTTAATTACGCCAGGGATTGCCTTTTCTATAGTAAATTATTCAAAAAATAATTTTTTACTGTCGCAAATTATAATTACACCAGGGTTTGCCTTTTCTATAGTAAATTATTCAAAAAATAATTTTTTACTGTCGCAAATTATAATTACGCCAGGGATTGCCTTTTCTATAGTAAATTATTCAAAAATTCATTTTTTTCTGTCGCAAAATTTTAATTACGCCAGGGATTGCCTTTTCTATAGTAAATTATTCAAAAAATAATTTTTTACTGTCGCAAATTATAATTACACCAGGGATTGCCTTTTCTATAGTAAATTATTCAAAAAATAATTTTTTACTGTCGCAAATTATAACTACGCCAGGGATTGCCTTTTTCTATAGTAAATTATTCAAAAATTAATTTTTTTCTGTCGCAAATTTTAATTACGCCAGGGATTGCCTTTTCTATAGTAAATTATTCAAAAATTCATTTTTACTGTCTCAAATTTTAATTACGCCAGGGATTGCCTTTTCTATAGTAAATTTTGCAAAAAATAATTGTTTACTGTCTCAAATTTTAATTACGCCAGGGATTGCCTTTTCTATAGTAAATTATTCAAAAAATAATTGTTTAGTGTCGCAAATTTTAATTACGCCAGGGATTGCCTTTTCTATAGTAAATTATTCAAAAATTCATTTTTTACTGTCGCAAATTTTAATTACGCCAGGGATTGCCTTTTCTATAGTAAATTATTCAAAAAATAATTTTTTACTGTCGCAAATTTTAATTACGCCAGGGATTGCCTTTTCTATTAGTAAATTATTCAAAAAATAATTTTTACTGTCGCAAATTATAATTACACCAGGGATTGCCTTTTCTATAGTAAATTATTCAAAAAATAATTTTTTACTGTCGCAAATTATAACTACGCCAGGGTTTGCCTTTTCTATAGTAAATTAATTCAAAAATTAATTTTTTTCTGTCGCAAATTTTAATTACGCCAGGGATTGCCTTTTCTATAGTAAATTATTCAAAAATTCATTTTTTCCTGTCTCAAATTTTAATTACGCCAGGGATTGCCTTTTCTATAGAAAATTTTGCAAAAAATAATTTTTTACTGTATCAAATTTTAATTACGCCAATGATTGCCTTTTCTATAGTAAATTATTCAAAAAATAATTGTTTAGTGTCGCAAATTTTAATTACGCCAGGATTGCCTTTTCTATAGTAAATTATTCAAAAATTCATTTTTCTGTCGCCAATTTTAATTACGCCAGGGATTGCCTTTTCTATAGTAAATTATTCAAAAATTCATTTTTTCTGTCGCAAATTTTAATTACGCCAGGGATTGCCTTTTCTATAGTAAATTATTCAAAAATTCATTTTTTTCTGTCGCAAATTTTAATTACGCCAGGGATTGCCTTTTCTATAGTAAATTATTCAAAAAATAATTTTTTACTGTCGCAAATTATAATTACACCAGGGATTGCCTTTTCTATAGTAAATTATTCAAAAAATAATTTTTTACTGTCGCAAATTATAATTACGCCAGGGATTGCCTTTTCTATAGTAAATTATTCAAAAATTAATTTTTTTCCTGTCGCAAATTTTAATTACGCCAGGGATTGCCTTTTCTATAGTAAATTTTGCAAAAAAATAATTGTTTACTGTCTCAAATTTTAATTACGCCAGGGATTGCCTTTTCTATAGTAAATTATTCAAAAAATAATTGTTTAGTGTCGCAAATTTTAATTACGCCAGGGATTGCCTTTTCTATAGTAAATTATTCAAAAATTCATTTTTTTAATGTCTCAAATTTTAATTACGCCAGGGATTGCCTTTTCTATAGTAACTTTTGCAAAAAATAATTGTTTAGTGTCGCAAATTTTAATTACGCCAGGGATTGCCTTTTCTATAGTAAATTATTCAAAAAATAATTTTTTACTGTCGGAAATTATAATTACGCCAGGGATTGCCTTTTCTATATTAAATTATTCAAAAAAAAATTTTTTACTGTCGCAAATTATAATTACGCCAGGGATTGCCTTTTCCATAGTAAATTATTCAAAAATTAATTTTTTTCTGTCGCAAATTTTAATTACGCCAGGGATTGCCTTTTCTATAGTAAATTATTCAAAAATTCATTTTTTACTGTCTCAAATTTTAATTACGCCAGGGATTGCCTTTTCTATAGTAAATTTGCAAAAAATAATTTTTTTCTGTCGCAAATTTTAATTACGCCAGGGATTGCCTTTTCTATAGTAAATTATTCAAAAAATAATTTTTTACTGTCTCAAATTTTAATTACGCCAGGGTATGCCTTTTCTATAGTAAATTATTCAAAAAATAATTTTATACTGTCTCAAATTTTAATTAGGCCAGGGATTGCCTTTTCTATAATAAATTATTCAAAAAATAATTTTATACTGTCTCAAATTTTAATTACGCCAGGGATTGCCTTTTCTATAGTAAATTTTGCAAAAAATAATTTTTTTCTGTCGCAAATTTTAATTACGCCAGGGATTGCCTTTTCTATAGTAAATTATTCAAAAAATTTTTTACTGTCTCAAATTTTTAATTACGCCAGGGTTTGCCTTTTCTATAGTAAATTATTCAAAAAATAATTTTATACTGTCTCAATTTTTAATTAGGCCAGGGATTGCCTTTTCTATAGTAAATTATTCAAAAAATAATTTTATACTGTCTCAAATTTTAATTACGCCAGGGATTGCCTTTTCTATAGTAAATTATTCAAAAATTCATTTTTTACTGTCTCAATTTTAATTACGCCAGGGATTGCCTTTTCTATAGTAAATTATTCAAAAATTCATTTTTTCTGTCGCAAATTTTAATTACGCCAGGGGATTGCCTTTTCTATATTAAATTATTCAAAATTTCATTTTTTACTGTCTCAAATTTTAATTACGCCATGGGATTGCCTTTTCTATAGTAAATTATTCAAAAATTCATTTTTTACTGTCTCAAATTTAATTACGCCAGGGATTGCCTTTTCTATAGTAAATTTTGCAAAAAATAATTGTTTAGTGTCGCAAATTTTAATTACGCCAGGGATTACCTTTTCTATAGTAAATTATTCAAAAAATAATTTTTTTCTGTCACAAATTTTAATTACGCCAGGGATTGCCTTTTCTATAGTAAATTATTCAAAAAATAATTTTTTTACTGTCGCAAATTATAATTACGCCAGGGATTGCCTTTTCTATAGTAAATTATTCAAAAAATAATTGTTTAGTGTCGCAAATTATAATTACGCCAGGGATTGCCTTTCTATAGTAAATTATTCAAAAAATAATTTTTTACTGTCGCAAATTATAATTACGCCAGGGATTGCCTTTTCTATAGTAAATTATTCAAAAAATAATTTTTTACTGTCGCAAATTATAATTACGCCAGGGATTGGCTTTTCTATAGTAAATTATTCAAAAAATTAATTTTTTTCTGTCGCAAATTTTAATTACGCCAAGGATTGCCTTTTCTATAGTAAATTATTCAAAAATTCATTTTTACTGTCTCAAATTTTAATTACGCCAGGGATTGCCTTTTCTATAGTAAATTTTGCAAAAAATAATTTTTTTCTGTCGCAAATTTTAATTTCGCCAGGGATTGCCTTTTCTATAGTAAATTATTCATAAAATAATTTTTTACTGTCTCAAATTTTAATTACGTCAGGGATTGCCTTTTCTATAGTAAATTATTCAAAAAATAATTTTTATACTGTCGCAAATTTAATTACGCCAGGGATTGCCTTTTCTATAGTAAATTATTCAAAAATTCATTTTTTCTGTCGCAAATTTTAATTACGCCAGGGATTGCCTTTTCTATAGTAAATTATTCAAAAATTCATTTTTTACTGTCTCAAATTTTAATTACGCCAGGGATTGCCTTTTCTATAGTAAATTATTCAAAAAATAATTGTTTAGTGTCGCAAATTTTAATTACGCCAGGGATTGCCTTTTCTATAGTAAATTATTCAAAAATTCATTTTTTCTGTCGCAAATTTTAATTACGCCAGGGATTGCCATTTCTATAGTAAATTATTCAAAAATTCATTTTTTCTGTCGCAAATTTTAATTACGCCAGGGATTTCCTTTTCTATAGTAAATTATTCAAAAATTCATTTTTTACTGTCTCAAATTTTAATTACGCCAGGGATTGCCTTTTCTATAGTAAATTTTGCAAAAAATAATTTTTTACTGTCGCAAATTTTAATTACGCCAGGGATTGCCTTTTCTATAGTAAATTATTCAAAAATTCATTTTTTACTGTCTCAAATTTTAATTACGCCAGGGATTGCCTTTTCTATAGTAAATGTTGCAAAAAATATTTTTTACTGTTGCAAATTTTAAATACGCCAGGGATTGCCTTTTCTATAGTAAATTTTGCAAAAAATAATTGTTTAGTGTCGCAAATTTTAATTACGCCAGGGATTGCCTTTTCTATAGTAAATTATTCAAAAAATAATTTTTTACTGTTTCAAATTTTAATTACGCCAGGGATTGCCTTTTTCTATAGTAAATTTTGCAAAAAATAATTGTTTAGTGTCGCAAATTTTAATTACGCCAGGGATTGCCTTTTCTATAGTAAATTATTCCAAAAAATAATTTTTTCTGTCACAAATTTTAATTACGCCAGGGATTGCATTTTCTATAGTAAATTTTGCAAAAAATAATTGTTTAGTGTCTCAAATTTTAATTACGCCAGGGATTGCCTTTTCTATAGTAAATTATTCAAAAATTCATTTTTTACTGTCTCAAATTTTAATTACGCCAGGGATTGCCTTTTCTATAGTAAATTATTCAAAAATTCATTTTTTACTGTCTCAAATTTTAATTACGCCAGGGATTGCCTTTTCTATAGTAAATTATTCAAAAAATAATTTTTTACTGTCTCAAATTTTAATTACGCCAGGGATAGCCTTTTCTGTAGTAAATTTTGCAAAAATTCATTTTTTACTGTCTCAAATTTTAACTACGCCAGGGATTGCCTTTTCTATAGTAAGTGTTGCAAAAAATAATTTTTTACTGTCGCAAATTTTAATTACGCCAGGGGATTGCCTTTCTATAGTAAATTATTCAAAAAATAATTTTTTACTGTCTCAAATTTTAATTACGCCAGGGATTGCCTTTTTCTATAGTAAATTATTCAAAAAATAATTTTTTACTGTCTCAAATTTTAATTACGCCAGGGATTGCCTATTCTATAGTAAATTTTGCAAAAAATTATTTTTTAGTGTCGCAAATTTTAATTACGCCAGGGATTGCCTTTTCTATAATAAATTATTCAAAAAATAATTTTTTACTGTCGCAAATTTTAATTACGCCAGGGATTGCCTATTCTATAGTAAATTATTCAAAAAATAATTTTATACTGTCGCAAATTTTAATTACGCCAGGGATTGCCTTTTCTATAGTAAATTTTGCAAAAAATAATTGTTTAGTGTCGCAAATTTTAATTACGCCAGGGATTGCCTTTTCTATAGTAAATTATTCAAAAAATAATTTTTTTTCTGTCTCAAATATTAATTACGCCAGGGATTGCCTTTTCTATAGTAAATTTTGCAAAAATAATTGTTTAGTGTCGCAAATTTTAATTACGCCAGGGATTGCCTTTTCTATAGTAAATTATTCAAAAAATAATTTTTTAGTGTCACAAATTTTAATTACGCCAGGGATTGCCTTTTCTATAGTAAATTTTGCAAAAAATAATTGTTTAGTGTCGCAAATTTTAATTACGCCAGGGATTGCCTTTTCTATAGTAAATTATTCAAAAATTCATTTTTTACTGTCTCAAATTTTAATTACGCCAGGGATTCCCTTTTCTATAGCAAATTATTCAAAAATTCATTTTTTACTGTCTCAAATTTTAATTACGCCAGGGATTGCCTTTTCTATAGTAAATTTTGCAAAAAATAATTGTTTAGTGTCGCAAATTTTAATTACGCCAGGGATTGCCTTTTCTATAATAAAAATTATTCAAAAATTCATTTTTTACTGTCTCAAATTTTAATTACGCCAGGGATTGCCTTTTCTATAGTAAATTTTCCAAAAAATAATTTTTTACTGTCGCAAATTTTAATTACGCCAGGGGTTGCCTTTTCTATAGTAAATTATTCAAAAATTAATTTTTTTCTGTCGCAAATTTTAATTACGCCAGGGATTGCCTTTTCTATAGTAAATTATTCAAAAATTCATTTTTTACTGTCTCAAATTTTAATTACGCCAGGGATTGCCTTTTCTATAGCAAATTATTCAAAAAATAATTTTTTACTGTCGCAAATTTTAATTACGCCAGGGATTGCCTTTTCTATAGTAAATTATTCAAAAATTCATTTTTTACTGTCTCAAATTTTAATTACGCCAGGGATTGCCTTTTCTATAGTAAATTATTCAAAAATTCATTTTTTCTGTCACAAATTTTAATTACGCCAGGGATTGCCTTTTCTATAGTAAATTATTCAAAAATTCATTTTTTTCTGTCGCAAATTTTAATTACGCCAGGGATTGCCTTTTCTATAGTAAATTATTCAAAAATTCATTTTTTACTGTCTCAAATTTTAATTACGCCAGGGATTGCCTTTTCTATAGTAAATTTTGCAAAAAATTCATTTTTTCTGTCACAAATTTTAATTACGCCAGGATTTCCTTTTCTATAGTAAATTATTCAAAAAATAATTTTTTACTGTTGCAAATTTTAATTACGCCAGGGATTGCCTTTTCTATAGTAAATTATTCAAAAAATAATTTTTTACTGTCGCAAATTTTAATTACGCCAGGGATTGCCTTTTCTATAGTAAATTATTCAAAAATTCATTTTTTACTGTCGCAAATTTTAAATACGCCAGGGATTGCCCTTTCTATAGTAAATTATTCAAAAATTCATTTTTTTCTGTCGCAAATTTTAATTACGCCAGGGATTGCCTTTTCTATAGTAAATTATTCAAAAAATAATTTTTTACTGTCTCAAATTTTAATTACGCCAGGGGTTGCCTTTTCTATAGTAAATTATTCAAAAATTCATTTTTTACTGTCTCAAATTTTAATTACGCCAGGGATTGCCTTTTCTATAGTAAATTATTCAGAAATTCATTTTTTCTGTCGCAAATTTTAATTACGCCAGGGATTGCCTTTTCTATAGTAAAATATTCAAAAATTCATTTTTTTTCTGTCGCAAATTTTAATTACGCAGGGATTGCCTTTTCTATAGTAAATTATTCAAAAATTCATTTTTTACTGTCTCAAATTTTAATTACGCCAGGGATTGCCTTTTCTATAGTAAATTTTGCAAAAAATAATTGTTTAGTGTCGCAAATTTTAATTACGCCAGGGATTGCCTTTTCTATAGTAAATTTTTCAAAAAATAATTTTATACTGTCGCAAATTTTAAATACGCCAGGGATTGCCTTTTCTATAGTAAATTATTCAAAAAATAATTTTATACTGTCTCAAATTTTAATTACGCCAGGTATTGCCTATTCTATAGTAAATTATTCAAAAAATAATTGTTTAGTGTCGCAAATTTTAATTACGCCAGGGATTGCCTTTTCTATAGTAAATTTTTAAAAAAATAATTTTATACTGTCGCAAATTTTAAATACGCCAGGGATTGCCTTTTCTATAGTAAATTATTCAAAAAATAATTTTTTTCTGTCGCAAATTTTAATTACGCCAGGGATTGCCTTTTCTATAGTAAATTATTCAAAAATTCATTTTTTACTGTCTGAAATTTTAATTACGCCAGGGATTGCCTTTTTTATAGTAAATTTTGCAAAAAATTATTGTTTAGTGTCGCAAATTTTAATTACGCCAGGGATTGCCTTTTCTATAGTAAATTATTCAAAAAATAATTTTATACTGTCTCAAATTTTAATTACGCCAGGGATTGCCTTTTCTATAGTAAATTATTCAAAAAATAATTTTTTACTGTCTCAAATTTTAATTACGCCAGGGATTGCCCTTTCTATTGTAAATTATTCAAAAATTCATTTTTTACTGTCTCAAATTTTAATTACGCCAGGGATTGCCTTTTTTTATAGTAAATTTTGCAAAAATAATTGTTTAGTGTCGCAAATTTTAATTACGCCAGGGATTGCCTTTTCTATAGTAAATTAATCAAAAAATAATTTTATACTGTCTCAAATTTTAATTACGCCAGGGATTGCCTTTTCTATAGTAAATTATTCAAAAAATAATTTTTTACTGTCTCAAATTTTAATTACGCCAGGGATTGCCTTTTCTATAGTAAATTATTCAAAAAATAATTGTTTAGTGTCGCAAATTTTAATTACGCCAGGGATTGCCTTTTCTATAGTAAATTAGTCAAAAAATAATTGTTTAGTGTCGCAAATTTTAATTACGCCAGGGATTGCCTTTTCTATAGTAAATTATTCAAAAGTAATTTTATACTGTCTCAAATTTTAATTACGCCAGGGATTGCCTTTTCTATAGTAAATTATTCAAAAATTCATTTTTTACTGTCTCAAATATTAATTACGCCAGGGATTGCCTTTTCTATAGTAAATTTTGCAAAAAATAATTGTTTAGTGTCGCAAATTTTAATTACGCCAGGGATTGCCTTTTCTATAGTAAATTATTCAAAAATTCATTTTTTACTGTCTCAAATTTTAATTACGCCAGGGATTGCCTTTCTATAGTAAATTTTGCAAAAAATAATTGTTTAGTGTCGCAAGTTTTAATTACGCCAGGGATTGCGTTTTCTATAGTAAATTATTCAAAAAATAATTTTATACTGTCTCAAATTTTAATTACGCCAGGGATTGCCTCTTCTATAGTAAATTATTCAAAAAATAATTTTTTACTGTCTCAAATTTTAATTACGCCAGGGATTGCCTTTTCTATAGTAAATTATTCAAAAATTCATTTTTTACTGTCTCAAATTTTAATTACGCCAGGGATTGCCTTTTTTTATAGTAAATTTTGCAAAAAATAATTGTTTAGTGTCGCAAATTTTAATTACGCCAGGGATTGCCTTTTCTATAGTAAATTATTCAAAAAATAATTTTATACTGTCTCAAATTTTAATTACGCCAGGGATTGCCTTTTCTATAGTAAATTATTCAAAAAATAATTTTTTACTGTCGCAAATTTTAAATACGCCAGGGATTGCCTTTTCTATAGTAAATTTTGCAAAAAATAATTGTTTAGTGTCGCAAATTTTAATTACGCCAGGGATTGCCTTTTCTATAGTAAATTATTCAAAAAATAATTTTATACTGTCTCAAATTTTAATTACGCCAGGGATTGCCTTTTCTATAGTAAATTATTCAAAAAATAATTTTTTACTGTCTCAAATTTTAATTACGCCAGGGATTGCCTTTTCTATAGTAAATTATTCAAAAAATAATTGTTTAGTGTCGCAAATTTTAATTACGGAAGGGATTGCCTTTTCTATAGTAAATTATTCAAAAAATAATTGTTTAGTGTCGCAAATTTTAATTACGCCAGGGATTGCCTTTTCTATAGTAAATTATTCAAAAGTAATTTTATACTGTCTCAAATTTTAATTACGCCAGGGATTGCCTTTTCTATAGTAAATTATCCAAAAATTCATTTTTTACTGTCTCAAATTTTAATTACGCCAGGGATTGCCTTTTCTATAGTAAATTTCGTAAAAAATAATTGTTTAGTGTCGCAAATTTTAATTACGCCAGGGATTGCCTTTTCTATAGTAAATTATTCAAAAAATAATTTTTTACTGTCGCAAATTTTAATTACGCCAGGGATTGCCTTTTCTATAGTAAATTTTTCAAAAAATAATTTTATACTGTCGCAAATTTTAAATACGCCAGGGATTGCCTTTTCTATAGTAAATTATTCAAAAAATAATTTTATACTGTCGCAAATTTTAATTACGCCAGGGATTGCCTTTTCTATAGTAAATTTTGCAAAAAATAATTTTATACTGTCGCAAATTTTAATTACGCCAGAGATTGCCTTTTCTATAGTAAATTTTTCAAAAAATAATTTTATACTGTCGCAAATTTTAAATACGCCAGGGATTGCCTTTTCTATAGTAAATTTTGCAAAAACTAATTTTTTCTGTCACAAATTTTAATTACGCCAGGGATTGCCTTTTTTATAGTAAATTATTCAAAAAATAATTGTTTAGTGTCGCCAATTTTAATTAGGCCAGGGATTGCCTTTTCTATAGTAAATTATTCAAAAAATAATTTTATACTGTCTCAAATTTTAATTACGCCAGGGATTGCCTTTTCTATAGTAAATTATTCAAAAAATAATTTTTTACTGTCTCAAATTTTAATTACGCCAGGGATTGCCTTTTCTATAGTATATTATTCAAAAAATCATTTTTTTCTGTCGCAAATTTTAATTACTACAGGGATTGCCTTTTCTATAGTAAATTTTGCAAAAAATAATTGTTTAGTGTCGCAAATTTTAATTACGCCAGGGATTGCCTTTTCTATAGTAAATTATTCAAAAAATAATTTTTTACTGTCGCAAATTTTAATTACGCCAGGGATTGCCTTTTCTATAGTAAATTATTCAAAAATTCATTTTATACTGTCGCAAATTTTAATTACGCAAGGGATTGCCTTTTCTATAGTAAATTATTCAAAAAATAATTTTTTACTGTCTCAAATTTTAATTACGCCAGGGATTGCCTTTTCTATAGTAAATTATTCAAAAATTCATTTTTTACTGTCTCAAATTTTAATTACGCCAGGGATTGCCTTTTCTATAGTAAATTATTCAAAAATTCATTTTTTACTGTCTCAAATTTTAATTACGCCAGGGATTGCCTTTTCTATAGTAAATTATTCAAAAATTCATTTTTTACTGTCTCAAATTTTAATTACGCCAGGGATTGCCTTTTCTATAGTAAATTTTGCAAAAACTAATTGTTTAGTGTCGCAAATTTTAATTACGCCAGGAATTGCCTTTTCTATAGTAAATTATTCAAAAAATAATTTTATACTGTCGCAAATTTTAAATACGCCAGGGATTGCCTTTTCTATAGTAAATTATTCAAAAATTCATTTTTTTCTGTCGCAAATTTTAATTACGCCAGGGATTGCCTTTTCTATAGTAAATTATTCAAAAAATAATTTTTTACTGTCGCAAATTTTAATTACGACAGGGATTGCCTTTTCTATAGTAAATTATTCAAAAAATAATTTTTTACTGTCTCAAATTTTAATTACGCCAGGGATTGCCTTTTCTATAGTAAATTATTCAAAAAATAATTTTATACTGTCTCAAATTTTAATTACGCCAGGGATTGCCTTTTCTATAGTAAATTTTGCAAAAAATAATTGTTTAGTGTCTCAAATTTTAATTACGCCAGGGATTGCCTTTTCTATAGTAAATTATACAAAAATTCATTTTTTACTGTCTCAAATTTTAATTACGCCAGGGATTGCCTTTTCTATAGTAAATTATTCAAAAATTCATTTTTTACTGTCTCAAATTTTAATTACGCCAGGGATTGCCTTTTCTATAGTAAATTTTGCAAAAACTAATTTTTTACTGTCGCAAATTTTAAATACGCCAGGGATTGCCTTTTCTATAGTAAATTATTCAAAAAATAATTTTATACTGTCGCAAATTTTAATTACGCCAGGGATTGCCTTTTCTATAGTAAATTATTCAAAAATTCATTTTTTACTGTCTCAAATTTTAATTACGCCAGGGATTGCCTTTTCTATAGTAAATTATTCAAAAAATAATTTTATACTGTCTCAAATTTTAATTACGCCAGGGATTGCCTTTTCTATAGTAAATTATTCAAAAAATAATTGTTTAGTGTCGCAAATTTTAATTACGCCAGGGATTGCCTTTTATATAGTAAATTATTCAAAAAATAAATGTTTAGTGTCGCAAATTTTAATTACGCCAGGGATTGACTTTTCTATAGTAAATTATTCAAAAATTCATTTTTTACTGTCTCAAATTTTAATTACGCCAGGGATTGCCTTTTCTATAGTAAATTATTCAAAAAATAATTTTTTACTGTCTCAAATTTTAATTACGCCAGGGATTGGCTTTTCTATAGTATATTATTCAAAAAATCATTTTTTTCTGTCGCAAATTTTAATTACTCCAGGGATTGCCTTTTCTATAGTAAATTTTGCAAAAAATAATTGTTTAGTGTCGCAAATTTTAATTACGCCAGGGATTGCCTTTTCTATAGTAAATTATTCAAAAAATAATTTTTTACTGTCGCAAATTTTAATTACGCCAGGGATTGCCTTTTCTATAGTAAATTATTCAAAAATTCATTTTATACTGTCGCAAATTTTAATTACGCCAGGGATTGCCTTTTCTATAGTAAATTATTCAAAAAATAATTTTTTACTGTCTCAAATTTTAATTACGCCAGGGATTGCCTTTTCTATAGTAAATTATTCAAAAATTCATTTTTTACTGTCTCAAATTTTAATTACGCCAGGGATTGCCTTTTCTATAGTAAATTATTCAAAAATTCATTTTTTACTGTCTCAAATTTTAATTACGCCAGGGATTGCCTTTTCTATAGTAAATTATTCAAAAATTCATTTTTTACTGTCTCAAATTTTAATTACGCCAGGGATTGCCTTTTCTATAGTAAATTTTGCAAAAACTAATTGTTTAGTGTCGCAAATTTTAATTACGCCAGGGATTGCCTTTTCTATAGTAAATTATTCAAAAAATAATTTTATACTGTCGCAAATTTTAAATACGCCAGGGATTGCCTTTTCTATAGTAAATTATTCAAAAATTCATTTTTTTCTGTCGCAAATTTTAATTACGCCAGGGATTGCCTTTTCTATAGTAAATTATTCAAAAAATAATTTTTTACTGTCGCAAATTTTAATTACGACAGGGATTGCCTTTTCTATAGTAAATTATTCAAAAAATAATTTTTTACTGTCTCAAATTTTAATTACGCCAGGAATTGCCTTTTCTATAGTAAATTATTCAAAAATTCATTTTTTACTGTCTCAAATTTTAATTACGCCAGGGATTGCCTTTTCTATAGTAAATTTTGCAAAAACTAATTGTTTAGTGTCGCAAATTTTAATTACGCCAGGGATTGCCTTTTCTATAGTAAATTATTCAAAAAATAATTTTATACTGTCGCAAATTTTAAATACGCCAGGGATTGCCTTTTCTATAGTAAATTATTCAAAAAATAATTTTTTACTGTCGCAAATTTTAATTACGACAGGGATTGCCTTTTCTATAGTAAATTATTCAAAAATTCATTTTATACTGTCGCAAATTTTAATTACGCCAGGGATTGCCTTTTCTATAGTAAATTATTCAAAAAATAATTTTATACTGTCGCAAATTTTAAATACGCCAGGGATTGCCTTTTCTATAGTAAATTATTCAAAAAATAATTTTTTACTGTCGCAAATTTTAATTACGCCAGGGATTGCCTTTTCTATAGTAAATTATTCAAAAATTCATTTTATACTGTCGCAAATTTTAATTACGCCAGGGATTGCCTTTTCTATAGTAAATTATTCAAAAAATAATTTTATACTGTCGCAAATTTTAAATACGCCAGGGATTGCCTTTTCTATAGTAAATTATTCAAAAAATAATTTTTTACTGTCGCAAATTTTAATTACGACAGGGATTCCCTTTTCTATAGTAAATTATTCAAAAATTCATTTTTTACTGTCTCAAATTTTAATTACGCCAGGAATTGCCTTTTCTATAGTAAATTATTCAAAAATTCATTTTTTACTGTCTCAAATTTTAATTACGCCAGGGATTGCCTTTTCTATAGTAAATTTTGCAAAAACTAATTTTTTACTGTCGCAAATTTTAAATACGCCAGGGATTGCCTTTTCTATAGTAAATTATTCAAAAATTCATTTTTTACTGTCTCAAATTTTAATTACGCCAGGGATTGCCTTTTCTATAGTAAATTATTCAAAAATTCATTTTTTACTGTCTCAAATTTTAATTACGCCAGGGATTGCCTTTTCTATAGTAAATTTTGCAAAAACTAATTTTTTACTGTCGCAAATTTTAAATACGCCAGGGATTGCCTTTTCTATAGTAAATTATTCAAAAAATAATTTTATACTGTCGCAAATTTTAATTACGCCCAGGGATTGCCTTTTCTATAGTAAATTATTCAAAAATTCATTTTTTACTGTCTCAAAATTTTATTTACGCCAGGGATTGCCTTTTCTATAGTAAATTATTCAAAAAATAATTTTATACTGTCTCAAATTTTAATTACACCAGGGATTGCCTTTTCTATTGTAAATTATTCAAAAAATAATTGTTTAGTGTCGCAAATTTTAATTACGCCAGGGATTGCCTTTTATATAGTAAATTATTCAAAAAATAATTGTTTAGTGTCGCAAATTTTAATTACGCCAGGGATTGCCTTTTCTATAGTAAATTATTCAAAAATTCATTTTATACTGTCGCAAATTTTAATTACGCCAGGGATTGCCTTTTCTATAGTAAATTATTCAAAAATTCATTTTTTACTGTCTCAAAATTTTATTTACGCCAGGGATTGCCTTTTCTATAGTAAATTATTCAAAAAATAATTTTATACTGTCTCAAATTTTAATTACACCAGGGATTGCCTTTTCTATTGTAAATTATTCAAAAAATAATTGTTTAGTGTCGCAAATTTTAATTACGCCAGGGATTGCCTTTTATATAGTAAATTATTCAAAAAATAATTGTTTAGTGTCGCAAATTTTAATTACGCCAGGGATTGCCTTTTCTATAGTAAATTATTCAAAAATTCATTTTATACTGTCGCAAATTTTAATTACGCCAGGGATTGCCTTTTCTATAGTAAATTATTCAAAAAATAATTTTTTACTGTCTCAAATTTTAATTACGCCAGGGATTGCCTTTTCTATAGTAAATTATTCAAAAATTCATTTTTTACTGTCTCAAATTTTAATTACGCCAGGGATTGCCTTTTCTATAGTAAATTATTCAAAAATTCATTTTTTACTGTCTCAAATTTTAATTACGCCAGGGATTGCCTTTTCTATAATAAATTATTCAAAAATTCATTTTTTACTGTCTCAAATTTTAATTACGCCAGGGATTGCCTTTTCTATAGTAAATTTTGCAAAAACTAATTGTTTAGTGTCGCAAATTTTAATTACGCCAGGGATTGCCTTTTCTATAGTAAATTATTCAAAAAATAATTTTATACTGTCGCAAATTTTAAATACGCCAGGGATTGCCTTTTCTATAGTAAATTATTCAAAAATTCATTTTTTTCTGTCGCAAATTTTAATTACGCCAGGGATTGCCTTTTCTATAGTAAATTATTCAAAAAATAATTTTTTACTGTCGCAAATTTTAATTACGACAGGGATTGCCTTTTCTATAGTAAATTATTCAAAAAATAATTTTTTACTGTCTCAAATTTTAATTACGCCAGGAATTGCCTTTTCTATAGTAAATTATTCAAAAATTCATTTTTTACTGTCTCAAATTTTAATTACGCCAGGGATTGCCTTTTCTATAGTAAATTTTGCAAAAACTAATTGTTTAGTGTCGCAAATTTTAATTACGCCAGGGATTGCCTTTTCTATAGTAAATTATTCAAAAAATAATTTTATACTGTCGCAAATTTTAAATACGCCAGGGATTGCCTTTTCTATAGTAAATTATTCAAAAAATAATTTTTTACTGTCGCAAATTTTAATTACGACAGGGATTGCCTTTTCTATAGTAAATTATTCAAAAATTCATTTTATACTGTCGCAAATTTTAATTACGCCAGGGATTGCCTTTTCTATAGTAAATTATTCAAAAAATAATTTTATACTGTCGCAAATTTTAAATACGCCAGGGATTGCCTTTTCTATAGTAAATTATTCAAAAAATAATTTTTTACTGTCGCAAATTTTAATTACGCCAGGGATTGCCTTTTCTATAGTAAATTATTCAAAAATTCATTTTATACTGTCGCAAATTTTAATTACGCCAGGGATTGCCTTTTCTATAGTAAATTATTCAAAAAATAATTTTATACTGTCGCAAATTTTAAATACGCCAGGGATTGCCTTTTCTATAGTAAATTATTCAAAAAATAATTTTTTACTGTCGCAAATTTTAATTACGACAGGGATTGCCTTTTCTATAGTAAATTATTCAAAAATTCATTTTTTACTGTCTCAAATTTTAATTACGCCAGGAATTGCCTTTTCTATAGTAAATTATTCAAAAATTCATTTTTTACTGTCTCAAATTTTAATTACGCCAGGGATTGCCTTTTCTATAGTAAATTTTGCAAAAACTAATTTTTTACTGTCGCAAATTTTAAATACGCCAGGGATTGCCTTTTCTATAGTAAATTATTCAAAAATTCATTTTTTACTGTCTCAAATTTTAATTACGCCAGGGATTGCCTTTTCTATAGTAAATTATTCAAAAATTCATTTTTTACTGTCTCAAATTTTAATTACGCCAGGGATTGCCTTTTCTATAGTAAATTTTGCAAAAACTAATTTTTTACTGTCGCAAATTTTAAATACGCCAGGGATTGCCTTTTCTATAGTAAATTATTCAAAAAATAATTTTATACTGTCGCAAATTTTAATTACGCCAGGGATTGCCTTTTCTATAGTAAATTATTCAAAAATTCATTTTTTACTGTCTCAAAATTTTATTTACGCCAGGGATTGCCTTTTCTATAGTAAATTATTCAAAAAATAATTTTATACTGTCTCAAATTTTAATTACACCAGGGATTGCCTTTTCTATTGTAAATTATTCAAAAAATAATTGTTTAGTGTCGCAAATTTTAATTACGCCAGGGATTGCCTTTTATATAGTAAATTATTCAAAAAATAATTGTTTAGTGTCGCAAATTTTAATTACGCCAGGGATTGCCTTTTCTATAGTAAATTATTCAAAAATTCATTTTTTACTGTCTCAAATTTTAATTACGACAGGGATTGCCTTCTCTATAGTAAATTATTCAAAAAATAATTTTTTCTGTCACAAATTTTAATTACGCCAGGGATTGCCTTTTCTATAGTAAATTATTCAAAAAATAATTTTATACTGTCGCAAATTTTAATTACGCCAGGGATTGCCTTTTCTATAGTAAATTATTCAAAAAATAATTTTATACTGTCGCAAATTTTAATTACGCCAGGGATTGCCTTTTCTATAGTAAATTATTCAAAAATTAATTTTTTTCTGTCTCAAATTTTAATTACGCGAGGGATTGCCTTTTCTATAGTAAATTATTCAAAAAATAATTTTTTCTGTCACAAATTTTAATTACGCCAGGAATTGCCTTTTCTATAGTAAATTATTCAAAAATTCATTTTTTACTGTCTCAAATTTTAATTACGCCAGGGATTGCCTTTTCTATAGTAAATTATTCAAAAAATAATTTTTTACTGTCTCAAATTTTAATTACACCAGGGATTGCCTTTTCTATAGTAAATTATTCAAAAAATAATTTTTTACAGTCGCAAATTATAATTACGCCAGGGATTGCCTTTTCTATAGTAAATTATTCAAAAAATTATTTTTTACTGTCGCAAATTTTAATTACGCCAGGGATTGCCTTTTCTATAGTAAATTATTCAAAAATTAATTTTTACTGTCTCAAATTTTAATTACGCCAGGGATTGCCTTTTCTATAGTAAATTATTCAAAAATTCATTTTTTACTGTCTCAAATTTTAATTACGCCAGGGATTGCCTTTTCTATAGTAAATTATTCAAAAAATAATTTTTTACTGTCGCAAATTTTAATTACGCCAGGGATTGCCTTTTCTATAGTAAATTATTCAAAAATTCATTTTTTACTGTCTCAAATTTTAATTACGCCAGGGATTGCCTTTTCTATAGTAAATTATTCAAAAATTCATTTTTTACTGTCTCAAATTTTAATTACGCCAGGGATTGCCTTTTCTATAGTAAATTTTGCAAAAACTAATTTTTTACTGTCGCAAATTTTAAATACGCCAGGGATTTCCTTTTCTATAGTAAATTATTCAAAAAATAATTTTATACTGTCGCAAATTTTAATTACGCCAGGGATTGCCTTTTCTATTGTAAATTATTCAAAAATTCATTTTTTACTGTCTCAAATTTTAATTACGCCAGGGATTGCCTTTTCTATAGTAAATTATTCAAAAAATAATTTTATACTGTCTCAAATTTTAATTACGCCAGGGATTGCCTTTTCTATAGTAAATTATTCAAAAAATAATTGTTTAGTGTCGCAAATTTTAATTACGCCAGGGATTGCCTTTTCTATAGTAAATTATTCAAAAAATAATTTTATACTGTCTCAAATTTTAATTACGCCAGGGATTGCCTTTTCTATAGTAAATTATTCAAAAAATAATTGTTTAGTGTCGCAAATTTTAATTACGCCAGGGATTGCCTTTTATATAGTAAATTATTCAAAAAATAATTGTTTAGTGTCGCAAATTTTAATTACGCCAGGGATTGCCTTTTCTATAGTAAATTATTCAAAAAATAATTTTTTACTGTCTCAAATTTTAATTACGCCAGGGATTGCCTTTTCTATAGTATATTATTCAAAAAATCATTTTTTTCTGTCGCAAATTTTAATTACTCCAGGGATTGCCTTTTCTATAGTAAATTTTGGAAAAAATAATTGTTTAGTGTCGCAAATTTTAATTACGCCAGGGATTGCCTTTTCTATAGTAAATTATTCAAAAAATCATTTTTTACTGTCTCAAATTTTAATTACGCCAGGGATTGCCTTTTCTATAGTATATTATTCAAAAAATCATTTTTTTCTGTCGCAAATTTTAATTACTCCAGGGATTGCCTTTTCTATAGTAAATTTTGCAAAAAATAATTGTTTAGTGTCGCAAATTTTAATTACGCCAGGGATTGCCTTTTCTATAGTAAATTATTCAAAAAATAATTTTTTACTGTCGCAAATTTTAATTACGCCAGGGATTGCCTTTTCTATAGTAAATTATTCAAAAATTCATTTTATACTGTCGCAAACTTTAATTACGCCAGGGATTGCCTTTTCTATAGTAAATTATTCAAAAAATAATTTTTTACTGTCTCAAATTTTAATTACGCCAGGGATTGCCTTTTCTATAGTAAATTATTCAAAAATTCATTTTTTACTGTCTCAAATTTTAATTACGCCAGGGATTGCCTTTTCTATAGTAAATTATTCAAAAATTCATTTTTTACTGTCTCAAATTTTAATTACGCCAGGGATTGCCTTTTCTATAGTAAATTATTCAAAAATTCATTTTTTACTGTCTCAAATTTTAATTACGCCAGGGATTGCCTTTCTATAGTAAATTTTGCAAAAACTAATTGTTTAGTGTCGCAAATTTTAATTACGCCAGGGATTGCCTTTTCTATAGTAAATTATTCAAAAAATAATTTTATACTGTCGCAAATTTTAAATACGCCAGGGATTGCCTTTTCTATAGTAAATTATTCAAAAATTCATTTTTTTCTGTCGCAAATTTTAATTACGCCAGGGATTGCCTTTTCTATAGTAAATTATTCAAAAAATAATTTTTTACTGTCGCAAATTTTAATTACGACAGGGATTGCCTTTTCTATAGTAAATTATTCAAAAAATAATTTTTTACTGTCTCAAATTTTAATTACGCCAGGAATTGCCTTTTCTATAGTAAATTATTCAAAAATTCATTTTTTACTGTCTCAAATTTTAATTACGCCAGGGATTGCCTTTTCTATAGTAAATTTTGCAAAAACTAATTGTTTAGTGTCGCAAATTTTAATTACGCCAGGGATTGCCTTTTCTATAGTAAATTATTCAAAAAATAATTTTATACTGTCGCAAATTTTAAATACGCCAGGGATTGCCTTTTCTATAGTAAATTATTCAAAAAATAATTTTTTACTGTCGCAAATTTTAATTACGACAGGGATTACCTTTTCTATAGTAAATTATTCAAAAATTCATTTTATACTGTCGCAAATTTTAATTACGCCAGGGATTGCCTTTTCTATAGTAAATTATTCAAAAAATAATTTTATACTGTCGCAAATTTTAAATACGCCAGGGATTGCCTTTTCTATAGTAAATTATTCAAAAAATAATTTTTTACTGTCGCAAATTTTAATTACGCCAGGGATTGCCTTTTCTATAGTAAATTATTCAAAAATTCATTTTATACTGTCGCAAATTTTAATTACGCCAGGGATTGCCTTTTCTATAGAAAATTATTCAAAAAATAATTTTATACTGTCGCAAATTTTAAATACGCCAGGGATTGCCTTTTCTATAGTAAATTATTCAAAAAATAATTTTTTACTGTCGCAAATTTTAATTACGACAGGGATTGCCTTTTCTATAGTAAATTATTCAAAAATTCATTTTTTACTGTCTCAAATTTTAATTACGCCAGGAATTGCCTTTTCTATAGTAAATTATTCAAAAATTCATTTTTTACTGTCTCAAATTTTAATTACGCCAGGGATTGCCTTTTCTATAGTAAATTTTGCAAAAACTAATTTTTTACTGTCGCAAATTTTAAATACGCCAGGGATTGCCTTTTCTATAGTAAATTATTCAAAAATTCATTTTTTACTGTCTCAAATTTTAATTACGCCAGGGATTGCCTTTTCTATAGTAAATTATTCAAAAATTCATTTTTTACTGTCTCAAATTTTAATTACGCCAGGGATTGCCTTTTCTATAGTAAATTTTGCAAAAACTAATTTTTTACTGTCGCAAATTTTAAATACGCCAGGGATTGCCTTTTCTATAGTAAATTATTCAAAAAATAATTTTATACTGTCGCAAATTTTAATTACGCCAGGGATTGCCTTTTCTATAGTAAATTATTCAAAAATTCATTTTTTACTGTCTCAAAATTTTATTTACGCCAGGGATTGCCTTTTCTATAGTAAATTATTCAAAAAATAATTTTATACTGTCTCAAATTTTAATTACGCCAGGGATTGCCTTTTCTATTGTAAATTATTCAAAAAATAATTGTTTAGTGTCGCAAATTTTAATTACGCCAGGGATTGCCTTTTATATAGTAAATTATTCAAAAAATAATTGTTTAGTGTCGCAAATTTTAATTACGCCAGGGATTGCCTTTTCTATAGTAAATTATTCAAAAATTCATTTTTTACTGTCTCAAATTTTAATTACGACAGGGATTGCCTTCTCTATAGTAAATTATTCAAAAAATAATTTTTTCTGTCACAAATTTTAATTACGCCAGGGATTGCCTTTTCTATAGTAAATTATTCAAAAAATAATTTTATACTGTCGCAAATTTTAATTACGCCAGGGATTGCCTTTTCTATAGTAAATTATTCAAAAAATAATTTTATACTGTCGCAAATTTTAATTACGCCAGGGATTGCCTTTTCTATAGTAAATTATTCAAAAATTAATTTTTTTCTGTCTCAAATTTTAATTACGCGAGGGATTGCCTTTTCTATAGTAAATTATTCAAAAAATAATTTTTTCTGTCACAAATTTTAATTACGCCAGGAATTGCCTTTTCTATAGTAAATTATTCAAAAATTCATTTTTACTGTCTCAAATTTTAATTACGCCAGGGATTGCCTTTTCTATAGTAAATTATTCAAAAAATAATTTTTTACTGTCTCAAATTTTAATTACACCAGGGATTGCCTTTTCTATAGTAAATTATTCAAAAAATAATTTTTTACTGTCGCAAATTTTAATTACGCCAGGGATTGCCTTTTCTATAGTAAATTATTCAAAAAATTATTTTTTACTGTCGCAAATTTTAATTACGCCAGGGATTGCCTTTTCTATAGTAAATTATTCAAAAATTAATTTTTACTGTCTCAAATTTTAATTACGCCAGGGATTGCCTTTTCTATAGTAAATTATTCAAAAATTCATTTTTTACTGTCTCAAATTTTAATTACGCCAGGGATTGCCTTTTCTATAGTAAATTATTCAAAAAATAATTTTTTACTGTCGCAAATTTTAATTACGCCAGGGATTGCCTTTTCTATAGTAAATTATTCAAAAATTCATTTTTTACTGTCTCAAATTTTAATTACGCCAGGGATTGCCTTTTCTATAGTAAATTATTCAAAAATTCATTTTTTACTGTCTCAAATTTTAATTACGCCAGGGATTGCCTTTTCTATAGTAAATTTTGCAAAAACTAATTTTTTACTGTCGCAAATTTTAAATACGCCAGGGATTTCCTTTTCTATAGTAAATTATTCAAAAAATAATTTTATACTGTCGCAAATTTTAATTACGCCAGGGATTGCCTTTTCTATTGTAAATTATTCAAAAATTCATTTTTTACTGTCTCAAATTTTAATTACGCCAGGGATTGCCTTTTCTATAGTAAATTGTTCAAAAAATAATTTTATACTGTCTCAAATTTTAATTACGCCAGGGATTGCCTTTTCTATAGTAAATTATTCAAAAAATAATTGTTTAGTGTCGCAAATTTTAATTACGCCAGGGATTGCCTTTTCTATAGTAAATTATTCAAAAAATAATTTTATACTGTCTCAAATTTTAATTACGCCAGGGATTGCCTTTTCTATAGTAAATTATTCAAAAAATAATTGTTTAGTGTCGCAAATTTTAATTACGCCAGGGATTGCCTTTTATATAGTAAATTATTCAAAAAATAATTGTTTAGTGTCGCAAATTTTAATTACGCCAGGGATTGCCTTTTCTATAGTAAATTATTCAAAAAATAATTTTTTACTGTCTCAAATTTTAATTACGCCAGGGATTGCCTTTTCTATAGTATATTATTCAAAAAATCATTTTTTTCTGTCGCAAATTTTAATTACTCCAGGGATTGCCTTTTCTATAGTAAATTTTGGAAAAAATAATTGTTTAGTGTCGCAAATTTTAATTACGCCAGGGATTGCCTTTTCTATAGTAAATTATTCAAAAAATAATTTTTTACTGTCGCAAATTTTAATTACGCCAGGGATTGCCTTTTCTATAGTAAATTATTCAAAAATTCATTTTATACTGTCGCAAATTTTAATTACGCCAGGGATTGCCTTTTCTATAGTAAATTATTCAAAAAATAATTTTTTACTGTCTCAAATTTTAATTACGCCAGGGATTGCCTTTTCTATAGTAAATTTTGCAAAAACTAATTGTTTAGTGTCGCAAATTTTAATTACGCCAGGGATTGCCTTTTCTATAGTAAATTATTCAAAAAATAATTTTATACTGTCGCAAATTTTAAATACGCCAAGGATTGCCTTTTCTATAGTAAATTATTCAAAAATTCATTTTTTTCTGTCGCAAATTTTAATTACGCCAGGGATTGCCTTTTCTATAGTAAATTATTCAAAAAATAATTTTTTACTGTCGCAAGTTTTAATTGCGACAGGGATTGCCTTTTCTATAGTAAATTATTCAAAAAATAATTTTTTAATGTCTCAAATTTTAATTACGCCAGGGATTGCCTTTTCTATAGTAAATTATTCAAAAAATAATTTTATACTGTCTCAAATTTTAATTACGCCAGGGATTGCCTTTTCTATAGTAAATTTTGCAAAAAATAATTGTTTAGTGTCTCAAATTTTAATTACGCCAGGGATTGCCTTTTCTATAGTAAATTATTCAAAAATTCATTTTTTACTGTCTCAAATTTTAATTACGCCAGGGATTGCCTTTTCTATAGTAAATTATTCAAAAATTCATTTTTTACTGTCTCAAATTTTAATTACGCCAGGGATTGCCTTTTCTATAGTAAATTTTGCAAAAACTAATTTTTTACTGTCGCAAATTTTAAATACGCCAGGGATTGCCTTTTCTATAGTAAATTATTCAAAAAATAATTTTATACTGTCGCAAATTTTAATTACGCCAGGGATTGCCTTTTCTATAGTAAATTATTCAAAATTCATTTTTTACTGTCTCAAATTTTAATTACGCCAGGGATTGCCTTTTCTATAGTAAATTATTCAAAAATTCATTTTTTACTGTCTCAAATTTTAATTACGCCAGGGATTGCCTTTTCTATAGTAAATTTTGCAAAAACTAATTTTTTCTGTCACAAATTTTAATTACGCCAGGGATTGCCTTTTCTATAGTAAATTTTGCAAAAAATAATTTTATACTGTCGCAAATTTTAATTACGCCAGAGATTGCTTTTTCTATAGTAAATTTTTCAAAAAATAATTTTATACTGTCGCAAATTTTAAATACGCCAGGGATTGCCTTTTCTATAGTAAATTTTGCAAAAACTAATTTTTTCTGTCACAAATTTTAATTACGCCAGGGATTTGCCTTTTCTATAGTAAATTATTCAAAAAATAATTGTTTAGTGTCGCAAATTTTAATTACGCCAGGGATTGCCTTTTCTATAGTAAATTATTCAAAAAATAATTTTATACTGTCTCAAATTTTAATTACGCCAGGGATTGCCTTTTCTATAGTAAATTATTCAAAAAATAATTTTTTACTGTCTCAAATTTTAATTACTACAGGGATTGCCTTTTCTATAGTAAATTTTGCAAAAAATAATTGTTTAGTGTCGCAAATTTTAGTTACGCCAGGGATTGCCTTTTCTATAGTAAATTATTCAAAAAATAATTTTTTACTGTCGCAAATTTTAATTACGCCAGGGATTGCCTTTTCTATAGTAAATTATTCAAAAATTCATTTTTTACTGTCTCAAATTTTAATTACGCCAGGGATTGCCTTTTCTATAGTAAATTATTCAAAAATTCATTTTTTACTGTCTCAAATTTTAATTACGCCAGGGATTGCCTTTTCTATAGTAAATTATTCAAAAATTCATTTTTTACTGTCTCAAATTTTAATTACGCCAGGGATTGCCTTTTCTATAGTAAATTTTGCAAAAACTAATTGTTTAGTGTCGCAAATTTTAATTACGCCAGGGATTGCCTTTTCTATAGTAAATTATTCAAAAAATAATTTTATACTGTCGCAAATTTTAAATACGCCAGGGATTGCCTTTTCTATAGTAAATTATTCAAAAATTCATTTTTTTCTGTCGCAAATTTTAATTACGCCAGGGATTGCCTTTTCTATAGTAAATTATTCAAAAAATAATTTTTTACTGTCGCAAATTTTAATTACGACAGGGATTGCCTTTTCTATAGTAAATTATTCAAAAAATAATTTTTTACTGTCTCAAATTTTAATTACGCCAGGGATTGCCTTTTCTATAGTAAATTATTCAAAAAATAATTTTATACTGTCTCAAATTTTAATTACGCCAGGGATTGCCTTTTCTATAGTAAATTTTGCAAAAAATAATTGTTTAGTGTCTCAAATTTTAATTACGCCAGGGATTGCCTTTTCTATAGTAAATTATTCAAAAATTCATTTTTTACTGTCTCAAATTTTAATTACGCCAGGGATTGCCTTTTCTATAGTAAATTATTCAAAAATTCATTTTTTACTGTCTCAAATTTTAATTACGCCAGGGATTGCCTTTTCTATAGTAAATTTTGCAAAAACTAATTTTTTACTGTCGCAAATTTTAAATACGCCAGGGATTGCCTTTTCTATAGTAAATTATTCAAAAAATAATTTTATACTGTCGCAAATTTTAATTACGCCAGGGATTGCCTTTTCTATAGTAAATTATTCAAAAATTCATTTTTTACTGTCTCAAATTTTAATTACGTCAGGGATTGCCTTTTCTATAGTAAATTATTCAAAAAATAATTTTATACTGTCTCAAATTTTAATTACGCCAGGGATTGCCTTTTCTATAGTAAATTATTCAAAAAATAATTGTTTAGTGTCGCAAATTTTAATTACGCCAGGGATTGCCTTTTATATAGTAAATTATTCAAAAACTAATTGTTTAGTGTCGCAAATTTTAATTACGCCAGGGATTGACTTTTCTATAGTAAATTATTCAAAAATTCATTTTTTACTGTCTCAAATTTTAATTACGCCAGAGATTGCCTTTTCTATAGTAAATTATTCAAAAAATAATTTTTTACTGTCTCAAATTTTAATTACGCCAGGGATTGCCTTTTCTATAGTATATTATTCAAAAAATCATTTTTTTCTGTCGCAAATTTTAATTACTCCAGGGATTGCCTTTTCTATAGTAAATTTTGCAAAAAATAATTGTTTAGTGTCGCAAATTTTAATTACGCCAGGGATTGCCTTTTCTATAGTAAATTATTCAAAAAATAATTTTTTACTGTCGCAAATTTTAATTACGCCAGGGATTGCCTTTTCTATAGTAAATTATTCAAAAATTCATTTTATACTGTCGCAAATTTTAATTACGCCAGGGATTGCCTTTTCTATAGTAAATTATTCAAAAAATAATTTTTTACTGTCTCAAATTTTAATTACGCCAGGGATTGCCTTTTCTATGGTAAATTATTCAAAAATTCATTTTTTACTGTCTCAAATTTTAATTACGCCAGGGATTGCCTTTTCTATAGTAAATTATTCAAAAATTCATTTTTTACTGTCTCAAATTTTAATTACGCCAGGGATTGCCTTTTCTATAGTAAATTATTCAAAAAATAATTGTTTAGTGTCGCAAATTTTAATTACGCCAGGGATTGCCTTTTCTATAGTAAATTATTCAAAAAATAATTTTATACTGTCTCAAATTTTAATTACGCCAGGGATTGCCTTTTCTATAGTAAATTATTCAAAAAATAATTGTTTAGTGTCGCAAATTTTAATTACGCCAGGGATTGCCTTTTATATAGTAAATTATTCAAAAAATAATTGTTTAGTGTCGCAAATTTTAATTACGCCAGGGATTGCCTTTTCTATAGTAAATTATTCAAAAAATAATTTTTTACTGTCTCAAATTTTAATTACGCCAGGGATTGCCTTTTCTATAGTATATTATTCAAAAAATCACTTTTTTCTGTCGCAAATTTTAATTACTCCAGGGATTGCCTTTTTTATAGTAAATTTTGGAAAAAATAATTGTTTAGTGTCGCAAATTTTAATTACGCCAGGGATTGCCTTTTCTATAGTAAATTATTCAAAAAATAATTTTTTACTGTCGCAAATTTTAATTACGCCAGGGATTGCCTTTTCTATAGTAAATTATTCAAAAATTCATTTTATACTGTCGCAAATTTTAATTACGCCAGGGATTGCCTTTTCTATAGTAAATTATTCAAAAAATAATTTTTTACTGTCTCAAATTTTAATTACGCCAGGGATTGCCTTTTCTATAGTAAATTTTGCAAAAACTAATTGTTTAGTGTCGCAAATTTTAATTACGCCAGGGATTGCCTTTTCTATAGTAAATTATTCAAAAAATAATTTTATACTGTCGCAAATTTTAAATACGCCAAGGATTGCCTTTTCTATAGTAAATTATTCAAAAATTCATTTTTTTCTGTCGCAAATTTTAATTACGCCAGGGATTGCCTTTTCTATAGTAAATTATTCAAAAAATAATTTTTTACTGTCGCAAGTTTTAATTGCGACAGGGATTGCCTTTTCTATAGTAAATTATTCAAAAAATAATTTTTTACTGTCTCAAATTTTAATTACGCCAGGGATTGCCTTTTCTATAGTAAATTATTCAAAAAATAATTTTATACTGTCTCAAATTTTAATTACGCCAGGGATTGCCTTTTCTATAGTAAATTTTGCAAAAAATAATTGTTTAGTGTCTCAAATTTTAATTACGCCAGGGATTGCCTTTTCTATAGTAAATTATTCAAAAATTCATTTTTTACTGTCTCAAATTTTAATTACGCCAGGGATTGCCTTTTCTATAGTAAATTATTCAAAAATTCATTTTTTACTGTCTCAAATTTTAATTACGCCAGGGATTGCCTTTTCTATAGTAAATTTTGCAAAAACTAATTTTTTACTGTCGCAAATTTTAAATACGCCAGGGATTGCCTTTTCTATAGTAAATTATTCAAAAAATAATTTTATACTGTCGCAAATTTTAATTACGCCAGGGATTGCCTTTTCTATAGTAAATTATTCAAAAATTCATTTTTTACTGTCTCAAATTTTAATTACGCCAGGGATTGCCTTTTCTATAGTAAATTATTCAAAAATTCATTTTTTACTGTCTCAAATTTTAATTACGCCAGGGATTGCCTTTTCTATAGTAAATTTTGCAAAAACTAATTTTTTCTGTCACAAATTTTAATTACGCCAGGGATTGCCTTTTCTATAGTAAATTTTGCAAAAAATAATTTTATACTGTCGCAAATTTTAATTACGCCAGAGATTGCTTTTTCTATAGTAAATTTTTCAAAAAATAATTTTATACTGTCGCAAATTTTAAATACGCCAGGGATTGCCTTTTCTATAGTAAATTTTGCAAAAACTAATTTTTTCTGTCACAAATTTTAATTACGCCAGGGATTGCCTTTTCTATAGTAAATTATTCAAAAAATAATTGTTTAGTGTCGCAAATTTTAATTACGCCAGGGATTGCCTTTTCTATAGTAAATTATTCAAAAAATAATTTTATACTGTCTCAAATTTTAATTACGCCAGGGATTGCCTTTTCTATAGTAAATTATTCAAAAAATAATTTTTTACTGTCTCAAATTTTAATTAATACAGGGATTGCCTTTTCTATAGTAAATTTTGCAAAAAATAATTGTTTAGTGTCGCAAATTTTAATTACGCCAGGGATTGCCTTTTCTATAGTAAATTATTCAAAAAATAATTTTTTACTGTCGCAAATTTTAATTACGCCAGGGATTGCCTTTTCTATAGTAAATTATTCAAAAATTCATTTTTTACTGTCTCAAATTTTAATCACGCCAGGGATTGCCTTTTCTATAGTAAATTATTCAAAAATTCATTTTTTACTGTCGCAAGTTTTAATTGCGACAGGGATTGCCTTTTCTATAGTAAATTATTCAAAAAATAATTTTTTACTGTCTCAAATTTTAATTATGCCAGGGATTGCCTTTTCTATAGTAAATTATTCAAAAAATAATTTTATACTGTCTCAAATTTTAATTACGCCAGGGATTGCCTTTTCTATAGTAAATTTTGCAAAAAATAATTGTTTAGTGTCTCAAATTTTAATTACGCCAGGGATTGCCTTTTCTATAGTAAATTATTCAAAAATTCATTTTTTACTGTCTCAAATTTTAATTACGCCAGGGATTGCCTTTTCTATAGTAAATTATTCAAAAATTCATTTTTTACTGTCTCAAATTTTAATTACGCCAGGGATTGCCTTTTCTATAGTAAATTTTGCAAAAACTAATTTTTTACTGTCGCAAATTTTAAATACGCCAGGGATTGCCTTTTCTATAGTAAATTATTCAAAAAATAATTTTATACTGTCGCAAATTTTAATTACGCCAGGGATTGCCTTTTCTATAGTAAATTATTCAAAAATTCATTTTTTACTGTCTCAAATTTTAATTACGCCAGGGATTGCCTTTTCTATAGTAAATTATTCAAAAATTCATTTTTTACTGTCTCAAATTTTAATTACGCCAGGGATTGCCTTTTCTATAGTAAATTTTGCAAAAACTAATTTTTTCTGTCACAAATTTTAATTACGCCAGGGATTGCCTTTTCTATAGTAAATTTTGCAAAAAATAATTTTATACTGTCGCAAATTTTAATTACGCCAGAGATTGCTTTTTCTATAGTAAATTTTTCAAAAAATAATTTTATACTGTCGCAAATTTTAAATACGCCAGGGATTGCCTTTTCTATAGTAAATTTTGCAAAAACTAATTTTTTCTGTCACAAATTTTAATTACGCCAGGGATTGCCTTTTCTATAGTAAATTATTCAAAAAATAATTGTTTAGTGTCGCAAATTTTAATTACGCCAGGGATTGCCTTTTCTATAGTAAATTATTCAAAAAATAATTTTATACTGTCTCAAATTTTAATTACGCCAGGGATTGCCTTTTCTATAGTAAATTATTCAAAAAATAATTTTTTACTGTCTCAAATTTTAATTAATACAGGGATTGCCTTTTCTATAGTAAATTTTGCAAAAAATAATTGTTTAGTGTCGCAAATTTTAATTACGCCAGGGATTGCCTTTTCTATAGTAAATTATTCAAAAAATAATTTTTTACTGTCGCAAATTTTAATTACGCCAGGGATTGCCTTTTCTATAGTAAATTATTCAAAAATTCATTTTTTACTGTCTCAAATTTTAATTACGCCAGGGATTGCCTTTTCTATAGTAAATTATTCAAAAATTCATTTTTTACTGTCTCAAATTTTAATTACGCCAGGGATTGCCTTTTCTATAGTAAATTATTCAAAAATTCATTTTTTACTGTCTCAAATTTTAATTACGCCAGGGATTGCCTTTTCTATAGTAAATTTTGCAAAAACTAATTGTTTAGTGTCGCAAATTTTAATTACGCCAGGGATTGCCTTTTCTATAGTAAATTATTCAAAAACTAATTTTATACTGTCGCAAATTTTAAATACGCCAGGGATTGCCTTTTCTATAGTAAATTATTCAAAAATTCATTTTTTTCTGTCGCAAATTTTAATTACGCCAGGGATTGCCTTTTCTATAGTAAATTATTCAAAAAATAATTTTTTACTGTCGCAAATTTTAATTACGACAGGGATTGCCTTTTCTATAGTAAATTATTCAAAAAATAATTTTTTACTGTGTCAAATTTTAATTACGCCAGGGATTGCCTTTTCTATAGTAAATTATTCAAAAAATAATTTTATACTCTCTCAAATTTTAATTACGCCAGGGATTGCCTTTTCTATAGTAAATTTTGCAAAAAATAATTGTTTAGTGTCTCAAATTTTAATTACGCCAGGGATTGCCTTTTCTATAGTAAATTATTCAAAAATTCATTTTTTACTGTCTCAAATTTTATTTACGCCAGGGATTGCCTTTTCTATAGTAAATTATTCAAAAATTCATTTTTTACTGTCTCAAATTTTAATTACGCCAGGGATTGCCTTTTCTATAGTAAATTTTGCAAAAACTAATTTTTTACTGTCGCAAATTTTAAATACGCCAGGGATTGCCTTTTCTATAGTAAATTATTCAAAAAATAATTTTATACTGTCGCAAATTTTAATTACGCCAGGGATTGCCTTTTCTATAGTAAATTATTCAAAAATTCATTTTTTACTGTCTCAAATTTTAATTACGCCAGGGATTGCCTTTTCTATAGTAAATTATTCAAAAAATAATTTTATACTGTCTCAAATTTTAATTACGCCAGGGATTGCCTTTTCTATAGTAAATTATTCAAAAAATAATTGTTTAGTGTCGCAAATTTTAATTACGCCAGGGATTGCCTTTTATATAGTAAATTATTCAAAAACTAATTGTTTAGTGTCGCAAATTTTAATTACGCCAGGGATTGACTTTTCTATAGTAAATTATTCAAAAATTCATTTTTTACTGTCTCAAATTTTAATTACGCCAGAGATTGCCTTTTCTATAGTAAATTATTCAAAAAATAATTTTTTACTGTCTCAAATTTTAATTACGCCAGGGATTGCCTTTTCTATAGTATATTATTCAAAAAATCATTTTTTTCTGTCGCAAATTTTAATTACTCCAGGGATTGCCTTTTCTATAGTAAATTTTGCAAAAAATAATTGTTTAGTGTCGCAAATTTTAATTACGCCAGGGATTGCCTTTTCTATAGTAAATTATTCAAAAAATAATTTTTTACTGTCGCAAATTTTAATTACGCCAGGGATTGCCTTTTCTATAGTAAATTATTCAAAAATTCATTTTATACTGTCGCAAATTTTAATTACGCCAGGGATTGCCTTTTCTATAGTAAATTATTCAAAAAATAATTTTTTACTGTCTCAAATTTTAATTACGCCAGGGATTGCCTTTTCTATGGTAAATTATTCAAAAATTCATTTTTTACTGTCTCAAATTTTAATTACGCCAGGGATTGCCTTTTCTATAGTAAATTATTCAAAAATTCATTTTTTACTGTCTCAAATTTTAATTACGCCAGGGATTGCCTTTTCTATAGTAAATTCTTCAAAAATTCATTTTTTACTGTCTCAAATTTTAATTACGCCAGGGATTGCCTTTTCTATAGTAAATTTTGCAAAAACTAATTGTTTAGTGTCGCAAATTTTAATTACGCCAGGGATTGCCTTTTCTATAGTAAATTATTCAAAAAATAATTTTATACTGTCGCAAATTTTAAATACGCCAGGGATTGCCTTTTCTATAGTAAATTATTCAAAAATTCATTTTTTTCTGTCGCAAATTTTAATTACGCCAGGGATTGCCTTTTCTATAGTAAATTATTCAAAAAATAATTTTTTACTGTCGCAAATTTTAATTACGACAAGGATTGCCTTTTCTATAGTAAATTATTCAAAAAATAATTTTTTACTGTCTCAAATTTTAATTACGCCAGGGATTGCCTTTTCTATAGTAAATTATTCAAAAAATAATTTTATACTGTCTCAAATTTTAATTACGCCAGGGATTGCCTTTTCTATAGTAAATTTTGCAAAAAATAATTGTTTAGTGTCTCAAATTTTAATTACGCCAGGGATTGCCTTTTCTATAGTAAATTATTCAAAAATTCATTTTTTACTGTCTCAAATTTTAATTACGCCAGGAATTGCCTTTTCTATAGTAAATTATTCAAAAATTCATATTTTACTCTCTCAAATTTTAATTACGCCAGGGATTGCCTTTTCTATAGTAAATTTTGCAAAAACTAATTTTTTACTGTCGCAAATTTTAAATACGCCAGGGATTGCCTTTTCTATAGTAAATTATTCAAAAAATAATTTTATACTGTCGCAAATTTTAATTCGCCAGGGATTGCCTTTTCTATAGTACATTATTCAAAAAATTCATTTTTTACTGTCTCAAAATTTTAATTACGCCAGGGATTGCCTTTTCTATAGTAAATTATTCAAAAAATAATTTTATACTGTCTCAAATTTTAATTACGCCAGGGATTGCCTTTTCTATAGTAAATTTTGCAAAAAATAATTGTTTAGTGTCTCAAATTTTAATTACGCCAGGGATTGCCTTTTCTATAGTAAATTATTCAAAAATTCATTTTTTACTGTCTCAAATTTTAATTACGCCAGGAATTGCCTTTTCTATAGTAAATTATTCAAAAATTCATTTTTTACTGTCTCAAATTTTAATTACGCCAGGGATTGCCTTTTCTATAGTAAATTTTGCAAAAACTAATTTTTTACTGTCGCAAATTTTAAATACGCCAGGGATTGCCTTTTCTATAGTAAATTATTCAAAAAATAATTTTATACTGTCGCAAATTTTAATTACGCCAGGGATTGCCTTTTCTATAGTAAATTATTCAAAAATTCATTTTTTACTGTCTCAAATTTTAATTACGCCAGGATTGCCTTTTCTATAGTAAATTATTCAAAAATTCATTTTTTACTGTCTCAAATTTTAATTACGCCAGGGATTGCCTTTTCTATAGTAAATTTTGCAAAAACTAATTTTTTCTGTCACATATTTTAATTACGCCAGGGATTGCCTTTTCTATAGTAAATTTTGCAAAAAATAATTTTATACTGTCGCAAATTTTAATTACGCCAGAGATTGCTTTTTCTATAGTAAATTTTTCAAAAAATAATTTTATACTGTCGCAAATTTTAAATACGCCAGGGATTGCCTTTTCTATAGTAAATTTTGCAAAAACTAATTTTTTCTGTCACAAATTTTAATTACGCCAGGGATTGCCTTTTCTATAGTAAATTATTCAAAAAATAATTGTTTAGTGTCGCAAATTTAATTACGCCAGGGATTGCCTTTTCTATAGTAAATTATTCAAAAAATAATTTTATACTGTCTCAAATTTTAATTACGCCAGGGATTGCCTTTTCTATAGTAAATTATTCAAAAAATAATTTTTTACTGTCTCAAATTTTAATTACTACAGGGATTGCCTTTTCTATAGTAAATTTTGCAAAAAATAATTGTTTAGTGTCGCAAATTTTAATTACGCCAGGGATTGCCTTTTCTATAGTAAATTATTCAAAAAATAATTTTTTACTGTCGCAAATTTTAATTACGCCAGGGATTGCCTTTTCTATAGTAAATTATTCAAAAATTCATTTTTTACTGTCTCAAATTTTAATTACGCCAGGGATTGCCTTTTCTATAGTAAATTATTCAAAAATTCATTTTTTACTGTCTCAAATTTTAATTACGCCAGGGTTTGCCTTTTCTATAGTAAATTATTCAAAAATTCATTTTTTACTGTCTCAAATTTTAATTACGCCAGGGATTGCCTTTTCTATAGTAAATTTTGCAAAAACTAATTGTTTAGTGTCGCAAATTTTAATTACGCCAGGGATTGCCTTTTCTATAGTAAATTATTCAAAAAATAATTTTATACTGTCGCAAATTTTAAATACGCCAGGGATTGCCTTTTCTATAGTAAATTATTCAAAAATTCATTTTTTTCTGTCGCAAATTTTAATTACGCCAGGGATTGCCTTTTCTATAGTAAATTATTCAAAAAATAATTTTTTACTGTCGCAAATTTTAATTACGACAGGGATTGCCTTTTCTATAGTAAATTATTCAAAAAATAATTTTTTACTGTCTCAAATTTTAATTACGCCAGGGATTGCCTTTTCTATAGTAAATTATTCAAAAAATAATTTTATACTGTCTCAAATTTTAATTACGCCAGGGATTGCCTTTTCTATAGTAAATTTTGCAAAAAATAATTGTTTAGTGTCTCAAATTTTAATTACGCCAGGGATTGCCTTTTCTATAGTAAATTATTCAAAAATTCATTTTTTACTGTCTCAAATTTTAATTACGCCAGGGATTGCCTTTTCTATAGTAAATTTTGCAAAAATTCATTTTTTACTGTCTCAAATTTTAATTACGCCAGGGATTGCCTTTTCTATAGTAAATTTTGCAAAAACTAATTTTTTACTGTCGCAAATTTTAAATACGCCAGGGATTGCCTTTTCTATAGTAAATTATTCAAAAAATAATTTTATACTGTCGCAAATTTTAATTACGCCAGGGATTGCCTTTTCTATAGTAAATTATTCAAAAATTCATTTTTTACTGTCTCAAATTTTAATTACGCCAGGGATTGCCTTTTCTATAGTAAATTATTCAAAAAATAATTTTATACTGTCTCAAATTTTAATTACGCCAGGGATTGCCTTTTCTATAGTAAATTATTCAAAAAATAATTGTTTAGTGTCGCAAATTTTAATTACGCCAGGGATTGCCTTTTATATAGTAAATTATTCAAAAAATAATTGTTTAGTGTCGCAAATTTTAATTACGCCAGGGATTGACTTTTCTATAGTAAATTATTCAAAAATTCATTTTTTACTGTCTCAAATTTTAATAACGCCAGAGATTGCCTTTTCTATAGTAAATTATTCAAAAAATAATTTTTTACTGTCTCAAATTTTAATTACGCCAGGGATTGCCTTTTCTATAGTATATTATTCAAAAAATCATTTTTTTCTGTCGCAAATTTTAATTACTCCAGGGATTGCCTTTTCTATAGTAAATTTTGCAAAAAATAATTGTTTAGTGTCGCAAATTTTAATTACGCCAGGGATTGCCTTTTCTATAGTAAATTATTCAAAAAAAAATTTTTTACTGTCGCAAATTTTAATTACGCCAGGGATTGCCTTTTCTATAGTAAATTATTCAAAAATTCATTTTATACTGTCGCAAATTTTAATTACGCCAGGGATTGCCTTTTCTATAGTAAATTATTCAAAAAATAATTTTTTACTGTCTCAAATTTTAATTACGCCAGGGATTGCCTTTTCTATGGTAAATTATTCAAAAATTCATTTTTTACTGTCTCAAATTTTAATTACGCCAGGGATTGCCTTTTCTATAGTAAATTATTCAAAAATTCATTTTTTACTGTCTCAAATTTTAATTACGCCAGGGATTGCCTTTTCTATAGTAAATTATTCAAAAATTCATTTTTTACTGTCTCAAATTTTAATTACGCCAGGGATTGCCTTTTCTATAGTAAATTTTGCAAAAACTAATTGTTTAGTGTCGCAAATTTTAATTACGCCAGGGATTGCCTTTTCTATAGTAAATTATTCAAAAAATAATTTTATACTGTCGCAAATTTTAAATACGCCAGGGATTGCCTTTTCTATAGTAAATTATTCAAAAATTCATTTTTTTCTGTCGCAAATTTTAATTACGCCAGGGATTGCCTTTTCTATAGTAAATTATTCAAAAAATAATTTTTTACTGTCGCAAATTTTAATTACGACAGGGATTGCCTTTTCTATAGTAAATTATTCAAAAAATAATTTTTTACTGTCTCAAATTTTAATTACGCCAGGGATTGCCTTTTCTATAGTAAATTATTCAAAAAATAATTTTATACTGTCTCAAATTTTAATTACGCCAGGGATTGCCTTTTCTATAGTAAATTTTGCAAAAAATAATTGTTTAGTGTCTCAAATTTTAATTACGCCAGGGATTGCCTTTTCTATAGTAAATTATTCAAAAATTCATTTTTTACTGTCTCAAATTTTAATTACGCCAGGAATTGCCTTTTCTATAGTAAATTATTCAAAAATTCATTTTTTACTGTCTCAAATTTTAATTACGCCAGGGATTGCCTTTTCTATAGTAAATTTTGCAAAAACTAATTTTTTACTGTCGCAAATTTTAAATACGCCAGGGATTGCCTTTTCTATAGTAAATTATTCAAAAAATAATTTTTTACTGTCTCAAATTTTAATTACGCCAGGGATTGCCTTTTCTATAGTAAATTATTCAAAAAATAATTTTATACTGTCTCAAATTTTAATTACGCCAGGGATTGCCTTTTCTATAGTAAATTTTGCAAAAAATAATTGTTTAGTGTCTCAAATTTTAATTACGCCAGGGATTGCCTTTTCTATAGTAAATTATTCAAAAATTCATTTTTTACTGTCTCAAATTTTAATTACGCCAGGAATTGCCTTTTCTATAGTAAATTATTCAAAAATTCATTTTTTACTGTCTCAAATTTTAATTACGCCAGGGATTGCCTTTTCTATAGTAAATTATTCAAAAATTCATTTTTTACTGTCTCAAAATTTTAATTAGGCCAGGGATTGCCTTTTCTATAGTAAATTATTCAAAAAATAATTTTATACTGTCTCAAATTTTAATTACGCCAGGGATTGCCTTTTCTATTGTAAATTATTCAAAAAATAATTGTTTAGTGTCGCAAATTTTAATTACGCCAGGGATTGCCTTTTATATAGTAAATTATTCAAAAAAAAATTGTTTAGTGTCGCAAATTTTAATTACGCCAGGGATTGCCTTTTCTATAGTAAATTATTCAAAAATTCATTTTTTACTGTCTCAAATTTTAATTACGACAGGGATTGCCTTCTTTATAGTAAATTATTCAAAAAATAATTTTTTCTGTCACAAATTTTAATTACGCCAGGGATTGCCTTTTCTATAGTAAATTATTCAAAAAATAATTTTATACTGTCGCAAATTTTAATTACGCCAGGGATTGCCTTTTCTATAGTAAATTATTCAAAAAATAATTTTATACTGTCGCAAATTTTAATTACGCCAGGGAGTGCCTTTTCTATAGTAAATTATTCAAAAATTAATTTTTTTCTGTCTCAAATTTTAATTACGCGAGGGATTGCCTTTTCTATAGGAAATTATTCAAAAAATAATTTTTTCTGTCACAAATTTTAATTACGCCAGGAATTGCCTTTTCTATAGTAAATTATTCAAAAATTCATTTTTTACTGTCTGAAATTTTAATTACGCCAGGGATTGCCTTTTCTATAGAAAATTATTCAAAAAATAATTTTTTACTGTCTCAAATTTTAATTACACCAGGGATTGCCTTTTCTATAGTAAATTATTCAAAAAATAATTTTTTACTGTCGCAAATTTTAATTACGCCAGGGATTGCCTTTTCTATAGTAAATTATTCAAAAAATTATTTTTTACTGTCGCAAATTTTAATTACGCCAGGGATTGCCTTTTCTATAGTAAATTATTCAAAAATTAATTTTTACTGTCTCAAATTTTAATTACGCCAGGGATTGCCTTTTCTATAGTAAATTATTCAAAAATTCATTTTTTACTGTCTCAAATTTTAATTACGCCAGGGATTGCCTTTTCTATAGTAAATTATTCAAAAAATAATTTTTTACTGTCGCAAATTTTAATTACGCCAGGGATTGCCTTTACTATAGTATATTATTCAAAAATTCATTTTTTACTGTCTCAAATTTTAATTACGCCAGGGATTGCCTTTTCTATAGTACATTATTCAAAAATTCATTTTTTACTGTCTCAAATTTTAATTACGCCAGGGATTGCCTTTTCTATGGTAAATTTTGCAAAAACTAATTTTTTACTGTCGCAAATTTTAAATACGCCAGGGATTTCCTTTTCTATAGTAAATTATTCAAAAATTCATTTTTTACTGTCTCAAATTTTAATTACGCCAGGGATTGCCTTTTCTATAGTAAATTATTCAAAAATTCATTTTTTACTGTCTCAAATTTTAATTACGCCAGGGATTGCCTTTTCTATAGTAAATTATTCAAAAAATAATTTTTTACTGTCTCAAATTTTAATTACGCCAGGGATTGCCTTTTCTATAGTAAATTATTCAAAAAATAATTGTTTAGTGTCGCAAATTTTAATTACGCCAGGGATTGCCTTTTATATAGTAAATTATTCAAAAAATAATTGTTTAGTGTCGCAAATTTTAATTACGCCAGGGATTGCCTTTTCTATAGTAAATTATTCAAAAAATAATTTTTTACTGTCTCAAATTTTAATTACGCCAGCGATTGCCTTTTCTATAGTATATTATTCAAAAAATCATTTTTTTCTGTCGCAAATTTTAATTACTCCAGGGATTGCCTTTTCTATAGTAAATTTTGCAAAAAATAATTGCTTAGTGTCGCAAATTTTAATTACGCCAGGGATTGCCTTTTCTATAGTAAATTATTCAAAAAATAATTTTTTACTGTCGCAAATTTTAATTACGCCAGGGATTGCCTTTTCTATAGTAAAGTATTCAAAAATTCATTTTATACTGTCGCAAATTTTAATTACGCCAGGGATTGCCTTTTCTATAGTAAATTATTCAAAAAATAATTTTTTACTGTCTCAAATTTTAATTACGCCAGGGATTGCCTTTTCTATAGTAAATTATTCAAAAATTCATTTTTTACTGTCTCAAATTTTAATTACGCCAGGGATTGCCTTTTCTATAGTAAATTATTCAAAAATTCATTTTTTACTGTCTCAAATTTTAATTACGCCAGGGATTGCCTTTTCTATAGTAAATTTTGCAAAAACTAATTGTTTAGTGTCGCAAATTTTAATTACGCCAGGGATTGCCTTTTCTATAGTAAATTATTCAAAAAATAATTTTATACTGTCGCAAATTTTAAATACGCCAGGGATTGCCTTTTCTATAGTAAATTATTCAAAAATTCATTTTTTTCTGTCGCAAATTTTAATTACGCCAGGGATTGCCTTTTCTATAGTAAATTATTCAAAAAGTAATTTTTTACTGTCGCAAATTTTAATTCCGACAGGGATTGCCTTTTCTATAGTAAATTATTCAAAAAATAATTTTTTACTGTCTCAAATTTTAATTACGCCAGGGATTGCCTTTTCTATAGTAAATTATTCAAAAAATAATTTTATACTGTCTCAAATTTTAATTACGCCAGGGATTGCCTTTTCTATAGTAAATTTTGCAAAAAATAATTGTTTAGTGTCTCAAATTTTAATTACGCCAGGGATTGCCTTTTCTATAGTAAATTATTCAAAAATTCATTTTTTACTGTCTCAAATTTTAATTACGCCAGGGATTGCCTTTTCTATAGTAAATTATTCAAAAATTCATTTTTTACTGTCTCAAATTTTAATTACGCCAGGGATTGCCTTTTCTATAGTCAATTTTGCAAAAACTAATTTTTTACTGTCGCAAATTTTAAATACGCCAGGGATTGCCTTTTCTATAGTAAATTATTCAAAAAGTAATTTTATACTGTCGCAAATTTTAATTACGCCAGGGATTGCCTTTTCTATAGTAAATTATTCAAAAATTCATATTTTACTGTCTCAAATTTTAATTACGCCAGGGATTGCCTTTTCTATAGTAAATTATTCAAAAATTCATTTTTTACTGTCTCAAATTTTAATTACGCCAGGGATTGCCTTTTCTATAGTAAATTATTCAAAAAATAATTTTTTACTGTCGCAAATTTTAATTACGACAGGGATTGCCTTTTCTATAGTAAATTATTCAAAAAATAATTTTTTACTGTCTCAAATTTTAATTACGCCAGGGATTGCCTTTTCTATAGTAAATTATTCAAAAAATAATTTTATACTGTCTCAAATTTTAATTACGCCAGGGATTGCCTTTTCTATAGTAAGTTTTGCAAAAACTAATTTTTTACTGTCGCAAATTTTAAATACGCCAGGGATTGCCTTTTCTATAGTAAATTATTCAAAAAATAATTTTATACTGTCGCAAATTTTAATTACGCCAGGGATTGCCTTTTCTATAGTAAATTATTCAAAAATTCATTTTTTACTGTCTCAAAATTTTAATTAGGCCAGGGATTGCCTTTTCTATAGTAAATTATTCAAAAAATAATTTTATACTGTCTCAAATTTTAATTACGCCAGGGATTGCCTTTTCTATTGTAAATTATTCAAAAAATAATTGTTTAGTGTCGCAAATTTTAATTACGCCAGGGATTGCCTTTTATATAGTAAATTATTCAAAAAATAATTGTTTAGTGTCGCAAATTTTAATTACGCCAGGGATTGCCTTTTCTATAGTAAATTATTCAAAAATTCATTTTTTACTGTCTCAAATTTTAATTACGACAGGGATTGCCTTCTCTATAGTAAATTATTCAAAAAATAATTTTTTCTGTCACAAATTTTAATTACGCCAGGGATTGCCTTTTCTATAGTAAATTATTCAAAAAATAATTTTATACTGTCGCAAATTTTAATTACGCCAGGGATTGCCTTTTCTATAGTAAATTATTCAAAAAATAATTTTATACTGTCGCAAATTTTAATTACGCCAGGGAGTGCCTTTTCTATAGTAAATTGTTCAAAAATTAATTTTTTTCTGTCTCAAATTTTAATTACGCGAGGGATTGCCTTTTCTATAGGAAATTATTCAAAAAATAATTTTTTCTGTCACAAATTTTAATTACGCCAGGAATTGCCTTTTCTATAGTAAATTATTCAAAAATTCATTTTTTACTGTCTGAAATTTTAATTACGCCAGGGATTGCCTTTTCTATAGAAAATTATTCAAAAAATAATTTTTTACTGTCTCAAATTTTAATTACACCAGGGATTGCCTTTTCTATAGTAAATTATTCAAAAAATAATTTTTTACTGTCGCAAATTTTAATTACGCCAGGGATTGCCTTTTCTATAGTAAATTATTCAAAAATTCATTTTTTACTGTCTCAAATTTTAATTACGCCAGGGATTGCCTTTTCTATAGTAAATTATTCAAAAATTCATTTTTTACTGTCTCAAATTTTAATTACGCCAGGGATTGCCTTTTCTATAGTAAATTATTCAAAAATTCATTTTTTACTGTCTCAAATTTTAATTACGCCAGGGATTGCCTTTTCTATAGTAAATTTTGCAAAAACTAATTGTTTAGTGTCGCAAATTTTAATTACGCCAGGGATTGCCTTTTCTATAGTAAATTATTCAAAAACTAATTTTATACTGTCGCAAATTTTAAATACGCCAGGGATTGCCTTTTCTATAGTAAATTATTCAAAAATTCATTTTTTTCTGTCGCAAATTTTAATTACGCCAGGGATTGCCTTTTCTATAGTAAATTATTCAAAAAATAATTTTTTACTGTCGCAAATTTTAATTACGACAGGGATTGCCTTTTCTATAGTAAATTATTCAAAAAATAATTTTTTACTGTCTCAAATTTTAATTACGCCAGGGATTGCCTTTTCTATAGTAAATTATTCAAAAAATAATTTTATACTGTCTCAAATTTTAATTACGCCAGGGATTGCCTTTTCTATAGTAAATTTTGCAAAAAATAATTGTTTAGTGTCTCAAATTTTAATTACGCCAGGGATTGCCTTTTCTATAGTAAATTATTCAAAAATTCATTTTTTACTGTCTCAAATTTTATTTACGCCAGGGATTGCCTTTTCTATAGTAAATTATTCAAAAATTCATTTTTTACTGTCTCAAATTTTAATTACGCCAGGGATTGCCTTTTCTATAGTAAATTTTGCAAAAACTAATTTTTTACTGTCGCAAATTTTAAATACGCCAGGGATTGCCTTTTCTATAGTAAATTATTCAAAAAATAATTTTATACTGTCGCAAATTTTAATTACGCCAGGGATTGCCTTTTCTATAGTAAATTATTCAAAAATTCATTTTTTACTGTCTCAAATTTTAATTACGCCAGGGATTGCCTTTTCTATAGTAAATTATTCAAAAAATAATTTTATACTGTCTCAAATTTTAATTACGCCAGGGATTGCCTTTTCTATAGTAAATTATTCAAAAAATAATTGTTTAGTGTCGCAAATTTTAATTACGCCAGGGATTGCCTTTTATATAGTAAATTATTCAAAAACTAATTGTTTAGTGTCGCAAATTTTAATTACGCCAGGGATTGACTTTTCTATAGTAAATTATTCAAAAATTCATTTTTTACTGTCTCAAATTTTAATTACGCCAGAGATTGCCTTTTCTATAGTAAATTATTCAAAAAATAATTTTTTACTGTCTCAAATTTTAATTACGCCAGGGATTGCCTTTTCTATAGTATATTATTCAAAAAATCATTTTTTTCTGTCGCAAATTTTAATTACTCCAGGGATTGCCTTTTCTATAGTAAATTTTGCAAAAAATAATTGTTTAGTGTCGCAAATTTTAATTACGCCAGGGATTGCCTTTTCTATAGTAAATTATTCAAAAAATAATTTTTTACTGTCGCAAATTTTAATTACGCCAGGGATTGCCTTTTCTATAGTAAATTATTCAAAAATTCATTTTATACTGTCGCAAATTTTAATTACGCCAGGGATTGCCTTTTCTATAGTAAATTATTCAAAAAATAATTTTTTACTGTCTCAAATTTTAATTACGCCAGGGATTGCCTTTTCTATGGTAAATTATTCAAAAATTCATTTTTTACTGTCTCAAATTTTAATTACGCCAGGGATTGCCTTTTCTATAGTAAATTATTCAAAAATTCATTTTTTACTGTCTCAAATTTTAATTACGCCAGGGATTGCCTTTTCTATAGTAAATTCTTCAAAAATTCATTTTTTACTGTCTCAAATTTTAATTACGCCAGGGATTGCCTTTTCTATAGTAAATTTTGCAAAAACTAATTGTTTAGTGTCGCAAATTTTAATTACGCCAGGGATTGCCTTTTCTATAGTAAATTATTCAAAAAATAATTTTATACTGTCGCAAATTTTAAATACGCCAGGGATTGCCTTTTCTATAGTAAATTATTCAAAAATTCATTTTTTTCTGTCGCAAATTTTAATTACGCCAGGCATTGCCTTTTCTATAGTAAATTATTCAAAAAATAATTTTTTACTGTCGCAAATTTTAATTACGACAGGGATTGCCTTTTCTATAGTAAATTATTCAAAAAATAATTTTTTACTGTCTCAAATTTTAATTACGCCAGGGATTGCCTTTTCTATAGTAAATTATTCAAAAAATAATTTTATACTGTCTCAAATTTTAATTACGCCAGGGATTGCCTTTTCTATAGTAAATTTTGCAAAAAATAATTGTTTAGTGTCTCAAATTTTAATTACGCCAGGGATTGCCTTTTCTATAGTAAATTATTCAAAAATTCATTTTTTACTGTCTCAAATTTTAATTACGCCAGGAATTGCCTTTTCTATAGTAAATTATTCAAAAATTCATATTTTACTCTCTCAAATTTTAATTACGCCAGGGATTGCCTTTTCTATAGTAAATTTTGCAAAAACTAATTTTTTACTGTCGCAAATTTTAAATACGCCAGGGATTGCCTTTTCTATAGTAAATTATTCAAAAAATAATTTTATACTGTCGCAAATTTTAATTACGCCAGGGATTGCCTTTTCTATAGTACATTATTCAAAAATTCATTTTTTACTGTCTCAAAATTTTAATTACGCCAGGGATTGCCTTTTCTATAGTAAATTATTCAAAAAATAATTTTATACTGTCTCAAATTTTAATTACGCCAGGGATTGCCTTTTCTATAGTAAATTTTGCAAAAAATAATTGTTTAGTGTCTCAAATTTTAATTACGCCAGGGATTGCCTTTTCTATAGTAAATTATTCAAAAATTCATTTTTTACTGTCTCAAATTTTAATTACGCCAGGAATTGCCTTTTCTATAGTAAATTATTCAAAAATTCATTTTTTACTGTCTCAAATTTTAATTACGCCAGGGATTGCCTTTTCTATAGTAAATTTTGCAAAAACTAATTTTTTACTGTCGCAAATTTTAAATACGCCAGGGATTGCCTTTTCTATAGTAAATTATTCAAAAAATAATTTTATACTGTCGCAAATTTTAATTACGCCAGGGATTGCCTTTTCTATAGTAAATTATTCAAAAATTCATTTTTTACTGTCTCAAATTTTAATTACGCCAGGGATTGCCTTTTCTATAGTAAATTATTCAAAAATTCATTTTTTACTGTCTCAAATTTTAATTACGCCAGGGATTGCCTTTTCTATAGTAAATTTTGCAAAAACTAATTTTTTCTGTCACATATTTTAATTACGCCAGGGATTGCCTTTTCTATAGTAAATTTTGCAAAAAATAATTTTATACTGTCGCAAATTTTAATTACGCCAGAGATTGCTTTTTCTATAGTAAATTTTTCAAAAAATAATTTTATACTGTCGCAAATTTTAAATACGCCAGGGATTGCCTTTTCTATAGTAAATTTTGCAAAAACTAATTTTTTCTGTCACAAATTTTAATTACGCCAGGGATTGCCTTTTCTATAGTAAATTATTCAAAAAATAATTGTTTAGTGTCGCAAATTTTAATTACGCCAGGGATTGCCTTTTCTATAGTAAATTATTCAAAAAATAATTTTATACTGTCTCAAATTTTAATTACGCCAGGGATTGCCTTTTCTATAGTAAATTATTCAAAAAATAATTTTTTACTGTCTCAAATTTTAATTACTACAGGGATTGCCTTTTCTATAGTAAATTTTGCAAAAAATAATTGTTTAGTGTCGCAAATTTTAATTACGCCAGGGATTGCCTTTTCTATAGTAAATTATTCAAAAAATAATTTTTTACTGTCGCAAATTTTAATTACGCCAGGGATTGCCTTTTCTATAGTAAATTATTCAAAAATTCATTTTTTACTGTCTCAAATTTTAATTACGCCAGGGATTGCCTTTTCTATAGTAAATTATTCAAAAATTCATTTTTTACTGTCTCAAATTTTAATTACGCCAGGGTTTGCCTTTTCTATAGTAAATTATTCAAAAATTCATTTTTTACTGTCTCAAATTTTAATTACGCCAGGGATTGCCTTTTCTATAGTAAATTTTGCAAAAACTAATTGTTTAGTGTCGCAAATTTTAATTACGCCAGGGATTGCCTTTTCTATAGTAAATTATTCAAAAAATAATTTTATACTGTCGCAAATTTTAAATACGCCAGGGATTGCCTTTTCTATAGTAAATTATTCAAAAATTCATTTTTTTCTGTCGCAAATTTTAATTACGCCAGGGATTGCCTTTTCTATAGTAAATTATTCAAAAAATAATTTTTTACTGTCGCAAATTTTAATTACGACAGGGATTGCCTTTTCTATAGTAAATTATTCAAAAAATAATTTTTTACTGTCTCAAATTTTAATTACGCCAGGGATTGCCTTTTCTATAGTAAATTATTCAAAAAATAATTTTATACTGTCTCAAATTTTAATTACGCCAGGGATTGCCTTTTCTATAGTAAATTTTGCAAAAAATAATTGTTTAGTGTCTCAAATTTTAATTACGCCAGGGATTGCCTTTTCTATAGTAAATTATTCAAAAATTCATTTTTTACTGTCTCAAATTTTAATTACGCCAGGGATTGCCTTTTCTATAGTAAATTTTGCAAAAATTCATTTTTTACTGTCTCAAATTTTAATTACGCCAGGGATTGCCTTTTCTATAGTAAATTTTGCAAAAACTAATTTTTTACTGTCGCAAATTTTAAATACGCCAGGGATTGCCTTTTCTATAGTAAATTATTCAAAAAATAATTTTATACTGTCGCAAATTTTAATTACGCCAGGGATTGCCTTTTCTATAGTAAATTATTCAAAAATTCATTTTTTACTGTCTCAAATTTTAATTACGCCAGGGATTGCCTTTTCTATAGTAAATTATTCAAAAAATAATTTTATACTGTCTCAAATTTTAATTACGCCAGGGATTGGCTTTTCTATAGTAAATTATTCAAAAAATAATTGTTTAGTGTCGCAAATTTTAATTACGCCAGGGATTGCCTTTTATATAGTAAATTATTCAAAAAATAATTGTTTAGTGTCGCAAATTTTAATTACGCCAGGGATTGACTTTTCTATAGTAAATTATTCAAAAATTCATTTTTTACTGTCTCAAATTTTAATAACGCCAGAGATTGCCTTTTCTATAGTAAATTATTCAAAAAATAATTTTTTACTGTCTCAAATTTTAATTACGCCAGGGATTGCCTTTTCTATAGTATATTATTCAAAAAATCATTTTTTTCTGTCGCAAATTTTAATTACTCCAGGGATTGCCTTTTCTATAGTAAATTTTGCAAAAAATAATTGTTTAGTGTCGCAAATTTTAATTACGCCAGGGATTGCCTTTTCTATAGTAAATTATTCAAAAAAAAATTTTTTACTGTCGCAAATTTTAATTACGCCAGGGATTGCCTTTTCTATAGTAAATTATTCAAAAATTCATTTTATACTGTCGCAAATTTTAATTACGCCAGGGATTGCCTTTTCTATAGTAAATTATTCAAAAAATAATTTTTTACTGTCTCAAATTTTAATTACGCCAGGGATTGCCTTTTCTATGGTAAATTATTCAAAAATTCATTTTTTACTGTCTCAAATTTTAATTACGCCAGGGATTGCCTTTTCTATAGTAAATTATTCAAAAATTCATTTTTTACTGTCTCAAATTTTAATTACGCCAGCGATTGCCTTTTCTATAGTAAATTATTCAAAAATTCATTTTTTACTGTCTCAAATTTTAATTACGCCAGGGATTGCCTTTTCTATAGTAAATTTTGCAAAAACTAATTGTTTAGTGTCGCAAATTTTAATTACGCCAGGGATTGCCTTTTCTATAGTAAATTATTCAAAAAATAATTTTATACTGTCGCAAATTTTAAATACGCCAGGGATTGCCTTTTCTATAGTAAATTATTCAAAAATTCATTTTTTTCTGTCGCAAATTTTAATTACGCCAGGGATTGCCTTTTCTATAGTAAATTATTCAAAAAATAATTTTTTACTGTCGCAAATTTTAATTACGACAGGGATTGCCTTTTCTATAGTAAATTATTCAAAAAATAATTTTTTACTGTCTCAAATTTTAATTACGCCAGGGATTGCCTTTTCTATAGTAAATTATTCAAAAAATAATTTTATACTGTCTCAAATTTTAATTACGCCAGGGATTGCCTTTTCTATAGTAAATTTTGCAAAAAATAATTGTTTAGTGTCTCAAATTTTAATTACGCCAGGGATTGCCTTTTCTATAGTAAATTATTCAAAAATTCATTTTTTACTGTCTCAAATTTTAATTACGCCAGGAATTGCCTTTTCTATAGTAAATTATTCAAAAATTCATTTTTTACTGTCTCAAATTTTAATTACGCCAGGGATTGCCTTTTCTATAGTAAATTTTGCAAAAACTAATTTTTTACTGTCGCAAATTTTAAATACGCCAGGGATTGCCTTTTCTATAGTAAATTATTCAAAAAATAATTTTATACTGTCGCAAATTTTAATTACGCCAGGGATTGCCTTTTCTATAGTAAATTATTCAAAAATTCATTTTTTACTGTCTCAAAATTTTAATTAGGCCAGGGATTGCCTTTTCTATAGTAAATTATTCAAAAAATAATTTTATACTGTCTCAAATTTTAATTACGCCAGGGATTGCCTTTTCTATTGTAAATTATTCAAAAAATAATTGTTTAGTGTCGCAAATTTTAATTACGCCAGGGATTGCCTTTTATATAGTAAATTATTCAAAAAATAATTGTTTAGTGTCGCAAATTTTAATTACGCCAGGGATTGCCTTTTCTATAGTAAATTATTCAAAAATTCATTTTTTACTGTCTCAAATTTTAATTACGACAGGGATTGCCTTCTTTATAGTAAATTATTCAAAAAATAATTTTTTCTGTCACAAATTTTAATTACGCCAGGGATTGCCTTTTCTATAGTAAATTATTCAAAAAATAATTTTATACTGTCGCAAATTTTAATTACGCCAGGGATTGCCTTTTCTATAGTAAATTATTCAAAAAATAATTTTATACTGTCGCAAATTTTAATTACGCCAGGGAGTGCCTTTTCTATAGTAAATTATTCAAAAATTAATTTTTTTCTGTCTCAAATTTTAATTACGCGAGGGATTGCCTTTTCTATAGGAAATTATTCAAAAAATAATTTTTTCTGTCACAAATTTTAATTACGCCAGGAATTGCCTTTTCTATAGTAAATTATTCAAAAATTCATTTTTTACTGTCTGAAATTTTAATTACGCCAGGGATTGCCTTTTCTATAGAAAATTATTCAAAAAATAATTTTTTACTGTCTCAAATTTTAATTACACCAGGGATTGCCTTTTCTATAGTAAATTATTCAAAAAATAATTTTTTACTGTCGCAAATTTTAATTACGCCAGGGATTGCCTTTTCTATAGTAAATTATTCAAAAAATTATTTTTTACTGTCGCAAATTTTAATTACGCCAGGGATTGCCTTTTCTATAGTAAATTATTCAAAAATTAATTTTTACTGTCTCAAATTTTAATTACGCCAGGGATTGCCTTTTCTATAGTAAATTATTCAAAAATTCATTTTTTACTGTCTCAAATTTTAATTACGCCAGGGATTGCCTTTTCTATAGTAAATTATTCAAAAAATAATTTTTTACTGTCGCAAATTTTAATTACGCCAGGGATTGCCTTTACTATAGTATATTATTCAAAAATTCATTTTTTACTGTCTCAAATTTTAATTACGCCAGGGATTGCCTTTTCTATAGTACATTATTCAAAAATTCATTTTTTACTGTCTCAAATTTTAATTACGCCAGGGATTGCCTTTTCTATGGTAAATTTTGCAAAAACTAATTTTTTACTGTCGCAAATTTTAAATACGCCAGGGATTTCCTTTTCTATAGTAAATTATTCAAAAATTCATTTTTTACTGTCTCAAATTTTAATTACGCCAGGGATTGCCTTTTCTATAGTAAATTATTCAAAAATTCATTTTTTACTGTCTCAAATTTTAATTACGCCAGGGATTGCCTTTTCTATAGTAAATTATTCAAAAAATAATTTTTTACTGTCTCAAATTTTAATTACGCCAGGGATTGCCTTTTCTATAGTAAATTATTCAAAAAATAATTGTTTAGTGTCGCAAATTTTAATTACGCCAGGGATTGCCTTTTATATAGTAAATTATTCAAAAAATAATTGTTTAGTGTCGCAAATTTTAATTACGCCAGGGATTGCCTTTTCTATAGTAAATTATTCAAAAAATAATTTTTTACTGTCTCAAATTTTAATTACGCCAGCGATTGCCTTTTCTATAGTATATTATTCAAAAAATCATTTTTTTCTGTCGCAAATTTTAATTACTCCAGGGATTGCCTTTTCTATAGTAAATTTTGCAAAAAATAATTGCTTAGTGTCGCAAATTTTAATTACGCCAGGGATTGCCTTTTCTATAGTAAATTATTCAAAAAATAATTTTTTACTGTCGCAAATTTTAATTACGCCAGGGATTGCCTTTTCTATAGTAAAGTATTCAAAAATTCATTTTATACTGTCGCAAATTTTAATTACGCCAGGGATTGCCTTTTCTATAGTAAATTATTCAAAAAATAATTTTTTACTGTCTCAAATTTTAATTACGCCAGGGATTGCCTTTTCTATAGTAAATTATTCAAAAATTCATTTTTTACTGTCTCAAATTTTAATTACGCCAGGGATTGCCTTTTCTATAGTAAATTATTCAAAAATTCATTTTTTACTGTCTCAAATTTTAATTACGCCAGGGATTGCCTTTTCTATAGTAAATTTTGCAAAAACTAATTGTTTAGTGTCGCAAATTTTAATTACGCCAGGGATTGCCTTTTCTATAGTAAATTATTCAAAAAATAATTTTATACTGTCGCAAATTTTAAATACGCCAGGGATTGCCTTTTCTATAGTAAATTATTCAAAAATTCATTTTTTTCTGTCGCAAATTTTAATTACGCCAGGGATTGCCTTTTCTATAGTAAATTATTCAAAAAGTAATTTTTTACTGTCGCAAATTTTAATTCCGACAGGGATTGCCTTTTCTATAGTAAATTATTCAAAAAATAATTTTTTACTGTCTCAAATTTTAATTACGCCAGGGATTGCCTTTTCTATAGTAAATTATTCAAAAAATAATTTTATACTGTCTCAAATTTTAATTACGCCAGGGATTGCCTTTTCTATAGTAAATTTTGCAAAAAATAATTGTTTAGTGTCTCAAATTTTAATTACGCCAGGGATTGCCTTTTCTATAGTAAATTATTCAAAAATTCATTTTTTACTGTCTCAAATTTTAATTACGCCAGGGATTGCCTTTTCTATAGTAAATTATTCAAAAATTCATTTTTTACTGTCTCAAATTTTAATTACGCCAGGGATTGCCTTTTCTATAGTCAATTTTGCAAAAACTAATTTTTTACTGTCGCAAATTTTAAATACGCCAGGGATTGCCTTTTCTATAGTAAATTATTCAAAAAGTAATTTTATACTGTCGCAAATTTTAATTACGCCAGGGATTGCCTTTTCTATAGTAAATTATTCAAAAATTCATATTTTACTGTCTCAAATTTTAATTACGCCAGGGATTGCCTTTTCTATAGTAAATTATTCAAAAATTCATTTTTTACTGTCTCAAATTTTAATTACGCCAGGGATTGCCTTTTCTATAGTAAATTATTCAAAAAATAATTTTTTACTGTCGCAAATTTTAATTACGACAGGGATTGCCTTTTCTATAGTAAATTATTCAAAAAATAATTTTTTACTGTCTCAAATTTTAATTACGCCAGGGATTGCCTTTTCTATAGTAAATTATTCAAAAAATAATTTTATACTGTCTCAAATTTTAATTACGCCAGGGATTGCCTTTTCTATAGTAAGTTTTGCAAAAACTAATTTTTTACTGTCGCAAATTTTAAATACGCCAGGGATTGCCTTTTCTATAGTAAATTATTCAAAAAATAATTTTATACTGTCGCAAATTTTAATTACGCCAGGGATTGCCTTTTCTATAGTAAATTATTCAAAAATTCATTTTTTACTGTCTCAAAATTTTAATTAGGCCAGGGATTGCCTTTTCTATAGTAAATTATTCAAAAAATAATTTTATACTGTCTCAAATTTTAATTACGCCAGGGATTGCCTTTTCTATTGTAAATTATTCAAAAAATAATTGTTTAGTGTCGCAAATTTTAATTACGCCAGGGATTGCCTTTTATATAGTAAATTATTCAAAAAATAATTGTTTAGTGTCGCAAATTTTAATTACGCCAGGGATTGCCTTTTCTATAGTAAATTATTCAAAAATTCATTTTTTACTGTCTCAAATTTTAATTACGACAGGGATTGCCTTCTCTATAGTAAATTATTCAAAAAATAATTTTTTCTGTCACAAATTTTAATTACGCCAGGGATTGCCTTTTCTATAGTAAATTATTCAAAAAATAATTTTATACTGTCGCAAATTTTAATTACGCCAGGGATTGCCTTTTCTATAGTAAATTATTCAAAAAATAATTTTATACTGTCGCAAATTTTAATTACGCCAGGGAGTGCCTTTTCTATAGTAAATTGTTCAAAAATTAATTTTTTTCTGTCTCAAATTTTAATTACGCGAGGGATTGCCTTTTCTATAGGAAATTATTCAAAAAATAATTTTTTCTGTCACAAATTTTAATTACGCCAGGAATTGCCTTTTCTATAGTAAATTATTCAAAAATTCATTTTTTACTGTCTGAAATTTTAATTACGCCAGGGATTGCCTTTTCTATAGAAAATTATTCAAAAAATAATTTTTTACTGTCTCAAATTTTAATTACACCAGGGATTGCCTTTTCTATAGTAAATTATTCAAAAAATAATTTTTTACTGTCGCAAATTTTAATTACGCCAGGGATTGCCTTTTCTATAGTAAATTATTCAAAAAATTATTTTTTACTGTCGCAAATTTTAATTACGCCAGGGATTGCCTTTTCTATAGTAAATTATTCAAAAATTAATTTTTACTGTCTCAAATTTTAATTACTCCAGGGGATTGCCTTTTCTATAGTAAATTATTCAAAAATTCATTTTTTACTGTCTCAAATTTTAATTACGCCAGGGATTGCCTTTTCTATAGTAAATTATTCAAAAAATAATTTTTTACTGTCGCAAATTTTAATTACGCCAGGATTGCCTTTTCTATAGTAAATTATTCAAAAATTCATTTTTTACTGTCTCAAATTTTAATTACGCCAGGGATTGCCTTTTCTATAGTAAATTATTCAAAAATTCATTTTTTACTGTCTCAAATTTTAATTACGCCAGGGATTGCCTTTTCTATGGTAAATTTTGCAAAAACTAATTTTTTACTGTCGCAAATTTTAAATACGCCAGGGATTTCCTTTTCTATAGTAAATTATTCAAAAATTCATTTTTTACTGTCTCAAATTTTAATTACGCCAGGGATTGCCTTTTCTATAGTAAATTATTCAAAAAATCATTTTTTTCTGTCGCAAATTTTAATTACTCCAGGGATTGCCTTTTCTATAGTAAATTTTGCAAAAAATAATTGCTTAGTGTCGCAAATTTTAATTACGCCAGGGATTGCCTTTTCTATAGTAAATTATTCAAAAAATAATTTTTTACTGTCGCAAATTTTAATTACGCCAGGGATTGCCTTTTTATATAGTAAATTATTCAAAAATTCATTTTATACTGTCGCAAATTTTAATTACGCCAGGGATTGCCTTTTCTATAGTAAATTATTCAAAAAATAATTTTTTACTGTCTCAAATTTTAATTACGCCAGGGATTGCCTTTTCTATAGTAAATTATTCAAAAATTCATTTTTTACTGTCTCAAATTTTAATTACGCCAGGGATTGCCTTTTCTATAGTAAATTATTCAAAAATTCATTTTTTACTGTCTCAAATTTTAATTACGCCAGGGATTGCCTTTTCTATAGTAAATTTTGCAAAAACTAATTGTTTAGTGTCGCAAATTTTAATTACGCCAGGGATTGCCTTTTCTATAGTAAATTATTCAAAAAATAATTTTATACTGTCGCAAATTTTAAATACGCCAGGGATTGCCTTTTCTATAGTAAATTATTCAAAAATTCATTTTTTTCTGTCGCAAATTTTAACTACGCCAGGGATTGCCTTTTCTATAGTAAATTATTCAAAAAATAATTTTTTACTGTCGCAAATTTTAATTCCGACAGGGATTGCCTTTTCTATAGTAAATTATTCAAAAAATAATTTTTTACTGTCTCAAATTTTAATTACGCCAGGGATTGCCTTTTCTATAGTAAATTATTCAAAAAATAATTTTATACTGTCTCAAATTTTAATTACGCCAGGGATTGCCTTTTCTATAGTAAATTTTGCAAAAAATAATTGTTTAGTGTCTCAAATTTTAATTACGCCAGGGATTGCCTTTTCTATAGTAAATTATTCAAAAATTCATTTTTTACTGTCTCAAATTTTAATTACGCCAGGGATTGCCTTTTCTATAGTAAATTATTCAAAAATTCATTTTTTACTGTCTCAAATTTTAATTACGCCAGGGATTGCCTTTTCTATAGTCAATTTTGCAAAAACTAATTTTTTACTGTCGCAAATTTTAAATACGCCAGGGATTGCCTTTTCTATAGTAAATTATTCAAAAAGTAATTTTATACTGTCGCAAATTTTAATTACGCCAGGGATTGCCTTTTCTATAGTAAATTATTCAAAAATTCATATTTTACTGTCTCAAATTTTAATTACGCCAGGGATTGCCTTTTCTATAGTAAATTATTCAAAAATTCATTTTTTACTGTCTCAAATTTTAATTACGCCAGGGATTGCCTTTTCTATAGTAAATTTTGCAAAAACTAATTGTTTAGTGTCGCAAATTTTAATTACGCCAGGGATTGCCTTTTCTATAGTAAATTATTCAAAAAATAATTTTATACTGTCGCAAATTTTAAATACGCCAGGGATTGCCTTTTTCTATAGTAAATTATTCAAAAATTCATTTTTTTCTGTCGCAAATTTTAATTACGCCAGGGATTGCCTTTTCTATAGTAAATTATTCAAAAAATAATTTTTTACTGTCGCAAATTTTAATTACGACAGGGATTGCCTTTTCTATAGTAAATTATTCAAAAAATAATTTTTTACTGTCTCAAATTTTAATTACGCCAGGGATTGCCTTTTCTATAGTAAATTATTCAAAAAATAATTTTATACTGTCTCAAATTTTAATTACGCCAGGGATTGCCTTTTCTATAGTAAATTTTGCAAAAAATAATTGTTTAGTGTCTCAAATTTTAATTACGCCAGGGATTGCCTTTTCTATAGTAAGTTATTCAAAAATTCATTTTTTACTGTCTCAAATTTTAAATACGCCAGGGATTGCCTTTTCTATAGTAAATTATTCAAAAATTCATTTTTTACTGTCTCAAATTTTAATTACGCCAGGGATTGCCTTTTCTATAGTAAATTATTCAAAAAATACTTTTTTACTGTCTCAAATTTTAATTACGCCAGGGATTGCCTTTTCTATAGTATATTATTCAAAAAATCATTTTTTTTCTGTCGCAAATTTTAATTACTCCAGGGATTGCCTTTTCTATAGTAAATTTTGCAAAAACTAATTTTTTACTGTCGCAAATTTTAAATACGCCAGGGATTGCCTTTTCTATAGTAAATTATTCAAAAGATAATTTTATACTGTCGCAAATTTTAATTACGCCAGGGATTGCCTTTTCTATAGTAAATTATTCAAAAATTAATTTTTTACTGTCTCAAATTTTAATTACGCCAGGGATTGCCTTTTATATAGTAAATTATTCAAAAAATAATTGTTTAGTGTCGCAAATTTTAATTACGCCAGGGATTGACTTTTCTATAGTAAATTATTCAAAAATTCATTTTTTACTGTCTCAAATTTTAATTACGCCAGGGATTGCCTTTTCTATAGTAAATTATTCAAAAAATACTTTTTTACTGTCTCAAATTTTAATTACGCCAGGGATTGCCTTTTCTATAGTATATTATTCAAAAAATCATTTTTTTCTGTCGCAAATTTTAATTACTCCAGGGATTGCCTTTTCTATAGTAAATTTTGCAAAAAATAATTGTTTAGTGTCGCAAATTTTAATTACGCCAGGGATTTCCTTTTCTATAGTAAATTATTCAAAAAATAATTTTTTACTGTCGCAAATTTTAATTACGCCAGGGATTGCCTTTTCTATAGTAAATTATTCAAAAATTCATTTTATACTGTCGCAAATTTTAATTACACCTGGGATTGCCTTTTCTATAGTAAATTATTCATAAATTCATTTTTTACTGTCTCAAATTTTAATTACGCCAGGGATTTCCTTTTCTATAGTAAATTATTCAAAAAATAATTTTATACTGTCGCAAATTTTAATTACGCCAGGGATTGCCTTTTCTGTAGTAAATTTTGCAAAAACTAATTGTTTAGTGTCGCAAATTTTAATTACGCCAGGGATTGCCTTTTCTATAGTAAATTATTCAAAAAATAATTTTATACTGTCGCAAATTTTAAATACGCCAGGGATTGCCTTTTCTATTGTAAATTATTCAAAAATTCATTTTTTACTGTCTCAAATTTTAATTACGCCAGGGATTGCCTTTTCTATAGTAAATTATTCAAAAAATAATTTTATACTGTCTCAAATTTTAATTACGCCAGGGATTGCCTTTTCTATAGTAAATTATTCAAAAAATAATTTTTTAGTGTCGCAAATTTTAATTACGCCAGGGATTGCCTTTTCTATAGTAAATTATTCAAAAAATAATTTTATACTGTCTCAAATTTTAATTACGCCAGGGATTGCCTTTTCTATAGTAAATTATTCAAAAAATAATTGTTTAGTGTCGCAAATTTTAATTACGCCAGGGATTGCATTTTATATAGTAAATTATTCAAAAAATAATTGTTTAGTGTCGCAAATTTTAATTACGCCAGGGATTGCCTTTTCTATAGTAAATTATTCAAAAAATAATTTTTTACTGTCTCAAATTTTAATTACGCCAGGGATTGCCTTTTCTATAGTATATTATTCAAAAAATCATTTTTTTCTGTCGCAAATTTTAATTACTCCAGGGATTGCCTTTTCTATAGTAAATTTTGCAAAAAATAATTGTTTAGTGTCGCAAATTTTAATTACGCCAGGGATTGCCTTTTCTATAGTAAATTATTCAAAAAATAATTTTTTACTGTCGCAAATTTTAATTACCCCAGGGATTGCCTTTTCTATAGTAAATTATTCAAAAATTCATTTTATACTGTCGCAAATTTTAATTACGCCAGGGATTGCCTTTTCTATAGTAAATTATTCAAAAAATAATTTTTTACTGTCTCAAATTTTAATTACGCCAGGGATTGCCTTTTCTATAGTAAATTATTCAAAAATTCATTTTTTACTGTCTCAAATTTTAATTACGCCAGGGATTGCCTTTTCTAT
>CAWVNZ010001967.1:0-163143 GCA_963930735.1 Dioctria linearis
CCCTGGCGTAATTAAAATTTGCGACAGTATAAAATTATTTTTTGAATAATTTACTATAGAAAAGGCAATCCCTGGCGCACTTAAAATTTGCGACAGTAAAAAATTATTTTTTGAATAATTTACTATAGAAAAGGCAATCCCTGGCGCACTTAAAATTTGCGACAGTAAAAAATTATTTTTTGAATAATTTACTATAGAAAAGGCAATCCCTGGCGTAATTAAAATTTGCGACAGTAAAAAATTATTTTTTGAATAATTTACTATAGAAAAGGCAATCCCTGGCGCAATTACAATTTGCGACAGTTGAAAATTATTTTTTGAATAATTTACTATAAAAAAGGCAATCCCTGGCGCACTTAAAATTTGCGACAGTAGAAAATTATTTTTTGAATAATTTACTATAGAAAAGGCAATCCCTGGGATATTTAAAATTTGCGACAGTAAAAAATTATTTTTTGAATAATTTACTATAGAAAAGGCAATCCCTGGCGTAATTAAAATTTGCGACAGTAAAAAATTATTTTTTGAATAATTTACTATAGAAAAGGCAATCCCTGGCGTAATTAAAATTTGCGACAGTAGAAAATTATTTTTTGAATAATTTACTATAGAAAAGGCAATCCCTGGCGTAATTAAAATTTGCGACAGTAAAAAATTGTTTTTTGAATAATTTACTATAGAAAAGGCAATCCCTGGCGTAACTAAAATTTGCGACAGTAAAAAATTATTTTTTGAATAATTTACTATAGAAAAGGCAATCCCTGGCGCACTTAAAATTTGCGACAGTAAAAAATTATTTTTTGAATAATTTACTATAGAAAAGGCAACCCCTGGCGTAATTAAAATTTGCTAGAGTTGAAAATTATTTTTTGAATAATTTATAGAAAAGGCAATCCCTGGCGCACTTAAAATTTGCGACAGTAAAAAATTATTTTTTGAATAATTTACTATAGAAAAGGCAATCCCTGTCGTAATTAAAATAATTAAAATTTGCGAGAGTTGAAAATTATTTTTTGAATAATTTACTATAGAAAAGGCAATCCCTGCCGTATTTAAAATTTGCGATAGTAGAAAATTATTTTTTGAATAATTTACTATAGAAAAGGCAATCCCTGGGATATTTAAAATTTGCGACAGTATAAAATTATTTTTTGAACAATTTACTGTAAAAAAGGCAATCCCTGGCGTATTTAAAATTTGCGACAGTATAAAATTAATTTTTGAAAAATTTACTATATAAAAGGCAATCCCTGGCGTAATTAAAATTTGCGACAGTAGAAAATTATTTTTGAATAATTTACTGTAGAAAAGGCAATCCCTGGCGCAATTAAAACTTGCGATAGTAAAAAATTATTTTTTGAATAATTTACTATAGAAAAGGCAATCCCTGGCGTAATTAAAATTTGCGACAGTAAAAAATTATTTTTTGCAAAATTTACTATAGAAAAGGCAATCCCTGGCGTAATTAAAATTTGCGACAGTAGAAAATTATTTTTTGAATAATTTGCTGTAGAAAAGGCAATCCCTGGCGCAATTAAAACTTGCGATAGTAAAAAATTATTTTTTGAATAATTTACTATAGAAAAGGCAATCCCTGGCGTAATTAAAATTTGCGACAGTAAAAAATTATTTTTTGCAAAATTTACTATAGAAAAATTTGCGACAGTAGAAAATTATTTTTTGAATAATTTACTATAGAAAAGGCAATCCCTGGGATATTTAAAATTTGCGACAGTAAAAAATTATTTTTTGAATAATTTACTATAGAAAAGGCAATCCCTGGCGTAATTAAAATTTGCGACAGTAAAAAATTATTTTTTGAATAATTTACTATAGAAAAGGCAATCCCTGGCGTAATTAAAATTTGCGACAGTAGAAAATTATTTTTTGAATAATTTACTATAGAAAAGGCAATCCCTGGCGTAATTAAAATTTGCGACAGTAAAAAATTATTTTTTGAATAATTTACTATAGAAAAGGCAATCCCTGGCGTAATTAAAATTTGCGACAGTAAAAAATTATTTTTTGAATAATTTACTATAGAAAAGGCAATCCCTGGCGCACTTAAAATTTGCGACAGTAAAAAATTATTTTTTGAATAATTTACTATAGAAAAGACAATCCCTGGCGTAATTAAAATTTGCGAGAGTTGAAAATTATTTTTTGAATAATTTACTATAGAAAAGGCAATCCCCGGCGTATTTAAAATTTGCGACAGTAGAAAATTATTTTTTGAATAATTTACTATAGAAAAGGCAATCCCTGGGATATTTAAAATTTGCGACAGTATAAAATTATTTTTTGAATAATTTACTATAGAAAAGGCAATCCCTGGCGTAATTAAAATTTGCGACAGTAGAAAATTATTTTTTGAATAATTTACTGTAGAAAAGGCAATCCCTGGCGCAATTAAAACTTGCGATAGTAAAAAATTATTTTTTGAATAATTTACTATAGAAAAGGCAATCCCTGGCGTAATTAAAATTTGCGACTGTAAAAAATTATTTTTTGCAAAATTTACTATAGAAAAGGCAATCCCTGGCGTAATTAAAATTTGCGACAGTATAAAATTATTTTTTGAATAATTTACTATAGAAAAGGCAATCCCTGGCGTAATTAAAATTTGCGACAGTAGAAAATTATTTTTTGAATAATTTACTGTAGAAAAGGCAATCCCTGGCGCACTTAAAATTTGCGACAGTAAAAAATTATTTTTTGAATAATTTACTATAGAAAAGGCAATCCCTGGCGTAATTAAAATTTGCGACATAAAAAAATTATTTTTTGAATAATTTACTATAGAAAAGGCAATCCCTGGCGTAATTAAAATTTGCGAGAGTTGAAAATTATTTTTTGAATAATTTACTATAGAAAAGGCAATCCCTGGCGTATTTAAAATTTGCGACAGTAGAAAATTATTTTTTGAATAATTTACTATAGAAAAGGCAATCCCTGGGATATTTAAAATTTGCGACAGTATAAAATTATTTTTTGAATAATTTACTATAGAAAAGGCAATCCCTGGCGTATTTAAAATTTGCGACAGTAAAAAATTATTTTTTGAATAATTTACTATAGAAAAGGCAATCCCTGGCGCACTTAAAATTTGCGACAGTAAAAAATTATTTTTTGAATAATTTAATATAGAAAAGACAATCCCTGGCGTAATTAAAATTTGCGAGAGTTGAAAATTATTTTTTGAATAATTTACTATAGAAAAGGCAATCCCTGGCGTATTTAAAATTTGCGACAGTATAAAATAATTTTTTGAATAATTTACTATAGAAAAGGCAATCCCTGGGATATTTAAAATTTGCGACAGTATAAAATTATTTTTTGAATAATTTACTATAGAAAAGGCAATCCCTGGCGTAATTAAAATTTGCGACAGTAGAAAATTATTTTTTGAATAATTTACTGTAGAAAAGGCAATCCCTGGCGCAGTTAAAACTTGCGATAGTAAAAAATTATTTTTTGAATAATTTACTATAGAAAAGGCAATCCCTGGCGTAATTAAAATTTGCGACTGTAAAAAATTATTTTTTGCAAAATTTACTATAGAAAAGGCAATCCCTGGCGTAATTAAAATTTGCGACAGTATAAAATTATTTCTTGAATAATTTACTATAGAAAAGGCAATCCCTGGCGTAATTAAAATTTGCGACAGTAGAAAATTATTTTTTGAATAATTTACTGTAGAAAAGGCAATCCCTGGCGCAATTAAAACTTGCGATAGTAAAAAATTATTTTTTGAATAATTTACTATAGAAAAGGCAATCCCTGGCGTAATTAAAATTTGCGACAGTATAAAATTATTTTTTGAATAATTTACTATAGAAAAGGCAATCCCTGGCGCACTTAAAATTTGCGACAGTAAAAAATTATTTTTTGAATAATTTACTATAGAAAAGGCAATCCCTGGCGCACTTAAAATTTGCGACAGTAAAAAATTATTTTTTGAATAATTTACTATACAAAAGGCAATCCCTGGCGTAATTAAAATTTGCGACAGTAAAAAATTATTTTTTGAATAATTTACTATAGAAAAGGCAATCCCTGGCGCAATTACAATTTGCGACAGTTGAAAATTATTTTTTGAATAATTTACTATAAAAAAGGCAATCGCTGGCGCACTTAAAATTTGCGACAGTAGAAAATTATTTTTTGAATAATTTACTATAGAAAAGGCAATCCCTGGGATATTTAAAATTTGCGACAGTAAAAAATTATTTTTTGAATAATTTACTATAGAAAAGGCAATCCCTGGCGTAATTAAAATTTACGACATAAAAAAATTATTTTTTGAATAATTTACTATAGAAAAGGCAATCCCTGGCGTTATTAAAATTTGCGACAGTAGAAAATTATTTTTTGAATAATTTACTATAGAAAAGGCAATCCCTGGCGTAATTAAAATTTGCGACAGTAAAAAATTTTTTTTTGAATAATTTACTATAGAAAAGGCAATCCCTGGCGTAATTAAAATTTGCGACAGTAAAAAATTATTTTTTGAATAATTTACTATAGAAAAGGCAATCCCTGGCGCACTTAAAATTTTCGACAGTAAAAAATTATTTTTTGAATAATTTACTATATAAAAGGCAATCCCTGGCGTAATTAAAATTTGCGAGAGTTGAAAATTATTTTTTGAATAATTTATAGAAAAGGCAATCCCTGGCGCACTTAAAATTTGCGACAGTAAAAAATTATTTTTTGAATAATTTACTATAGAAAAGGCAATCCCTGGCGTAATTAAATTAATTAAAATTTGCGAGAGTTGAAAATTATTTTTTGAATAATTTACTATAGAAAAGGCAATCCCTGGCGTATTTAAAATTTGCGACAGTAGAAAATTATTTTTTGAATAATTTACTATAGAAAAGGCAATCCCTGGGATATTTAAAATTTGCGACAGTATAAAATTATTTTTTGAATAATTTACTATAGAAAAGGCAATCCCTGGCGTATTTAAAATTTGCGACAGTATAAAATTAATTTTTGAAAAATTTACTATATAAAAGGCAATCCCTGGCGTAATTAAAATTTGCGACAGTAGAAAATTATTTTTGAATAATTTACTGTAGAAAAGGCAATCCCTGGCGCAATTAAAACTTGCGATAGTAAAAAATTATTTTTTGAATAATTTACTATAGAAAAGGCAATCCCTGGCGTAATTAAAATTTGCGACAGTAAAAAATTATTTTTTGCAAAATTTACTATAGAAAAGGCAATCCCTGGCGTAATTAAAATTTGCGACAGTAGAAAATTATTTTTTGAATAATTTACTGTAGAAAAGGCAATCCCTGGCGCAATTAAAACTTGCGATAGTAAAAAATTATTTTTTGAATAATTTACTATAGAAAAGGCAATCCCTAGCGTAATTAAAATTTGCGACAGTAAAAAATTATTTTTTGAATAATTTACTGTAGAAAAGGCAATCCCTGGCGCAATTAAAACTTGCGATAGTAAAAAATTATTTTTTGAATAATTTACTATAGAAAAGGCAATCCCTGGCGTAATTAAAATTTGCGACAGTATAAAATTATTTTTTGAATAATTTACTATAGAAAAGGCAATCCCTGGCGCACTAAAAATTTGCGACAGTAAAAAATTATTTTTTGAATAATTAACTATAGGAAAGGCAATCCCTGGCGTAATTAAAATTTGCGACAGTAAAAAATTATTTTTTGAATAATTTACTATAGAAAAGGCAATCCCTGGCGCAATTACAATTTGCGTCAGTTGAAAATTATTTTTTGAATAATTTACTATAAAAAAGGCAATCCCTGGCGCACTTAAAATTTGCGACAGTAAAAAATTATTTTTTGAATAATTTACTATAGAAAAGGCAATCCCTGGCGCACATAAAATTTGCGACAGTAAAAAATTATTTTTTGAATAATTTACTATAGGAAAGGCAATCCCTGGCGTAATTAAAATTTGCGACAGTAAAAAATTATTATTTGAATAATTTACTATAGAAAAGGCAATGCCTGGCGCAATTACAATTTGAGTCAGTTGAAAATTATTTTTTGAATAATTTACTATAAAAAAGGCAATCCCTGGCGCACTTAAAATTTGCGACAGTAGAAAATTATTTTTTGAATAATTTACTATAGAAAAGGCAATCCCTGGGATATTTAAAATTTGCGACAGTAAAAAATTATTTTTTGAATAATTTACTATAGAAAAGGCAATCCCTGGCGTAATTAAAATTTGCGACAGTAAAAAATTATTTTTTGAATAATTTACTAGAGAAAAGGCAATCCCTGGCGTAATTAAAATTTGCGACAGTAGAAAATTATTTTTTGAATAATTTACTATAGAAAAGTCAATCCCTGGCGTAATTAAAATTTGCGACAGTAAAAAATTATTTTTTGAATAATTTACTATAGAAAAGGCAATCCCTGGCGTAATTAAAATTTGCGACAGTAAAAAATTATTTTTTGAATAATTTACTATAGAAAAGGCAATCCCTGGCGCACTTAAAACTTGCGACAGTAAAAAATTATTTTTTGAATAATTTACTATAGAAAAGACAATCCCTGGCGTAATTAAAATTTGCGAGAGTTGAAAATTATTTTTTGAATAATTTACTATAGAAAAGGCAATCCCTGGCGTATTTAAAATTTGCGACAGTAGAAAATTATTTTTTGAATAATTTACTATAGAAAAGGCAATCCCTGGGATATTTAAAATTTGCGACAGTATAAAATTATTTTTTGAATAATTTACTATAGAAAAGGCAATCCCTGGCGTAATTAAAATTTGCGACAGTAGAAAATTATTTTTGAATAATTTACTGTAGAAAAGGCAATCCCTGGCGCAATTAAAACTTGCGATAGTAAAAAATTATTTTTTGAATAATTTACTATAGAAAAGGCACTCCCTGGCGTAATTAAAATTTGCGACAGTAAAAAATTATTTTTTGAAAAATTTACTATAGAAAAGGCAATCCCTGGCGTAATTAAAATTTGCGACAGTAGAAAATTATTTTTTGAATAATTTACTGTAGAAAAGGCAATCCCTGGCGCAATTAAAACTTGCGATAGTAAAAAATTATTTTTTGAATAATTTACTATAGAAAAGGCAATCCCTAGCGTAATTAAAATTTGCGACAGTAAAAAATTATTTTTTGAATAATTTACTGTAGAAAAGGCAATCCCTGGCGCAATTAAAACTTGCGATAGTAAAAAATTATTTTTTGAATAATTTACTATAGAAAAGGCAATCCCTGGCGTAATTAAAATTTGCGACAGTAAAAAATTATTTTTTGAATAATTTACTATAGAAAAGGCAATTCCTGGCGCAATTACAATTTGCATCAGTTGAAAATTATTTTTTGAATAATTTACTATAAAAAAGGCAATCCCTGGCGCACTTAAAATTTGCGACAGTAAAAAATTATTTTTTGAATAATTTACTATAGAAAAGGCAATCCCTGGCGCACTTAAAATTTGCGACAGTAAAAAATTAGTTTTTGAATAATTTACTATAGGAAAGGCAATCCCTGGCGTAATTAAAATTTGCGACAGTAAAAAATTATTTTTTGAATAATTTACTATAGAAAAGGCAATGCCTGGCGCAATTACAATTTGAGTCAGTTGAAAATTATTTTTTGAATAATTTACTATAGAAAAGGCAATGCCTGGCGCAATTACAATTTGAGTCAGTTGAAAATTATTTTTTGAATAATTTACTATAGAAAAGGCAATCCCTGGCGCACTTAAAATTTGCGACAGTAGAAAATTATTTTTTGAATAATTTACTATAGAAAAGGCAATCCCTGGGATATTTAAAATTTGCGACAGTAAAAAATTATTTTTGAATAATTTACTATAGAAAAGGCAATCCCTGGCTTAATTAAAATTTGCGACAGTAAAAAATTATTTTTTGAATAATTTACTATAGAAAAGGCAATCCCTGGCGTAATTAAAATTTGCGACAGTAGAAAATTATTTTTTGAATAATTTACTATAGAAAAGGCAATCCCTGGCGTAATTAAAATTTGCGACAGTAAAAAATTATTTTTTGAATAATTTACTATAGAAAAGGCAATCCCTGGCTTAATTAAAATTTGCGACAGTAAAAAATTATTTTTTGAATAATTTACTATAGAAAAGGCAATCCCTGGCGCACTTAAAACTTGCGACAGTAAAAAATTATTTTTTGAATAATTTACTATAGAAAAGACAATCCCTGGCGTAATTAAAATTTGCGAGAGTTGAAAATTATTTTTTGAATAATTTACTATAGAAAAGGCAATCCCTGGCGTATTTAAAATTTGCGACAGTAGAAAATTATTTTTTGAATAATTTACTATAGAAAAGGCAATCCCTGGCGTAATTAAAATTTGCGACTGTAAAAAATTATTTTTTGCAAAATTTACTATAGAAAAGGCAATCCCTGGCGTAATTAAAATTTGCGGCAGTATAAAATTATTTTTTGAATAATTTACTATAGAAAAGGCAATCCCTGGCGTAATTAAAATTTGCGACAGTAGAAAATTATTTTTTGAATAATTTACTGTAGAAAAGGCAATCCCTGGCGCAATTAAAACTTGCGATAGTAAAAAATTATTTTTTGGATAATTTACTATAGAAAAGGCAATCCCTGGGGTAATTAAAATTTGCGACAGTATAAAATTATTTTTTGAATAATTTACTATAGAAAAGCCAATCCCTGGCGCACTTAAAATTTGCGACAGTAAAAAATTATTTTTTGAATAATTTACTATAGAAAAGGCAATCCCTGGCGCACTTAAAATTTGCGACAGTAAAAAATTATTTTTTGAATAATTTACTATAGAAAAGGCAATCCCTGGCGTAATTAAAATTTGCGACAGTAAAAAATTATTTTTTGAATAATTTACTACAGAAAAGGCAATCCCTGGCGCAATTACAATTTGCGACAGTTGAAAATTATTTTTTGAATAATTTACTATAAAAAAGGCAATCCCTGGCGCACTTAAAATTTGCGACAGTAGAAAATTATTTTTTGAATAATTTACTATAGAAAAGGCAATTCCTGGCGCAATTACAATTTGCGTCAGTTGAAAATTATTTTTTGAATAATTTACTATAAAAAGGCAATCCCTGGCGCACTTAAAATTTGCGATAGTAAAAAATTATTTTTTGAATAATTTACTATATAAAAGGCAATCCCTGGCGTAATTAAAATTTGCGACAGTAGAAAATTATTTTTGAATAATTTACTGTAGAAAAGGCAATCCCTGGCGCAATTAAAGCTTGCGATAGTAAAAAATTATTTTTTGAATAATTTACTATAGAAAAGGCAATCCCTGGCGTAATTAAAATTTGCGACAGTAAAAAATTATTTTTTGAATAATTTACTATAGAAAAGGCAATCCCTGGCGCACTTAAAATTTGCGACAGTAAAAAATTATTTTTTGAATAATTTACTATAGAAAAGGCAATCCCTGGCGTAATTAAAATTTGCGACAGTATAAAATTATTTTTTGAATAATTTACTATAGAAAAGGCAATCCCTGGCGCACTTAAAACTTGCGACAGTAAAAAATTATTTTTTGAATAATTTACTATAGAAAAGACAATCCCTGGCGTAATTAAAATTTGCGAGAGTTGAAAATTATTTTTTGAATAATTTACTATAGAAAAGGCAATCCCTGGCGTATTTAAAATTTGCGACAGTAGAAAATTATTTTTTGAATAATTTACTATAGAAAAGGCAATCCCTGGGATATTTAAAATTTGCGACAGTATAAAATTATTTTTTGAATAATTTACTATAGAAAAGGCAATCCCTGGCGTATTTAAAATTTGCGACAGTATAAAATTAATTTTTGAAAAATTTACTATATAAAAGGCAATCCCTGGCGTAATTAAAATTTGCGACAGTAGAAAATTATTTTTGAATAATTTACTGTAGAAAAGGCAATCCCTGGCGCAATTAAAGCTTGCGATAGTAAAAAATTATTTTTTGAATAATTTACTATAGAAAAGGCAATCCCTGGCGTAATTAAAATTTGCGACAGTAAAAAATTATTTTTTGCAAAATTTACTATAGAAAAGGCAATCCCTGGCGTAATTAAAATTTGCGACAGTAGAAAATTATTTTTTGAATAATTTACTGTAGAAAAGGCAATCCCTGGCGCAATTAAAACTTGCGATAGTAAAAAATTATTTTTTGAATAATTTACTATAGAAAAGGCAATCCCTAGCGTAATTAAAATTTGCGACAGTAAAAAATTATTTTTTGAATAATTTACTGTAGAAAAGGCAATCCCTGGCGCAATTAAAAATTGCGATAGTAAAAAATTATTTTTTGAATAATTTACTATAGAAAAGGCAATCCCTGGCGTAATTAAAATTTGCGACAGTATAAAATTATTTTTTGAATAATTTACTATAGAAAAGGCAATCCCTGGCGCACTTAAAATTTGCGACAGTAAAAAATTATTTTTTGAATAATTTACTATAGGAAAGGCAATCCCTGGCGTAATTAAAATTTGCGACAGTAAAAAATTATTTTTTGAATAATTTACTATAGAAAAGGCAATCCCTGGCGCAATTACAATTTGCGTCAGTTGAAAATTATTTTTTGAATAATTTACTATAAAAAAGGCAATCCCTGGCGCACTTAAAATTTGCGACAGTAAAAAATTATTTTTTGAATAATTTACTATAGAAAAGGCAATCCCTGGCGCACTTAAAATTTGCGACAGTAAAAAATTATTTTTTGAATAATTTACTATAGGAAAGGCAATCCCTGGCGTAATTAAAATTTGCGACAGTAAAAAATTATATTTTGAATAATTTACTATAGAAAAGGCAATGCCTGGCGCAATTACAATTTGAGTCAGTTGAAAATTATTTTTTGAATAATTTACTATAAAAAAGGCAATCCCTGGCGCACTTAAAATTTGCGACAGTAGAAAATTATTTTTTGAATAATTTACTATAGAAAAGGGCAATCCCTGGGATATTTAAAATTTGCGACAGTAAAAAATTATTTTTTGAATAATTTACTATAGAAAAGGCAATCCCTGGCGTAATTAAAATTTGCGACAGTAAAAAATTATTTTTTGAATAATTTACTATAGAAAAGGCAATCCCTGGCGTAATTAAAATTTGCGACAGTATAAAATTATTTTTTGAATAATTTACTATAGAAAAGGCAATCCCTGGCGCTCTTAAAATTTGCGACAGTAAAAAATTATTTTTTGAATAATTTACTATAGAAAAGGCAATCCCTGGCGCACTTAAAATTTGCGACAGTAAAAAATTAATTTTTGAAAAATTTACTATATAAAAGGCAATCACTGGCGTAATTAAAATTTGCGACAGTAGAAAATTATTTTTTGAATAATTTACTGTAGAAAAGGCAATCCCTGGCGCAATTAAAACTTGCGATAGTAAAAAATTATTTTTTGAATAATTTACTATAGAAAAGGCAATCCCTGGCGTAATTAAAATTTGCGAGAGTTGAAAATTATTTTTTGAATAATTTACTATAGAAAAGGGCAATCCCTGGGATATTTAAAATTTGCGACAGTAAAAAATTATTTTTTGAATAATTTACTATAGAAAAGGGAATCCCTGGCGTAATTAAAATTTGCGACAGTAAAAAATTATTTTTTGAATAATTTACTATAGAAAAGGCAATCCCTGGCGTAATTAAAATTTGCGACAGTATAAAATTATTTTTTGAATAATTTACTATAGAAAAGGCAATCCCTGGCGCACTTAAAATTTGCGACAGTAAAAAATTATTTTTTGAATAATTTACTATAGAAAAGGCAATCCCTGGCGCACTTAAAATTTGCGACAGTAAAAAATTATTTTTTGAATAATTTACTATAGAAAAGGCAATCCCTGGCGTAATTAAAATTTGCGACAGTATAAAATTATTTTTTGAATAATTTACTATAGAAAAGGCAATCCCTGGCGCACTTAAAAATTGCGACAGTAAAAAATTATTTTTTGAATAATTTACTATAGAAAAGACAATCCCTGGCGTAATTAAAATTTGCGAGAGTTGAAAATTATTTTTTGAATAATTTACTATAGAAAAGGCAATCCCTGGCGTATTTAAAATTTGCGACAGTAGAAAATTATTTTTTGAATAATTTACTATAGAAAAGGCAATCCCTGGGATATTTAAAATTTGCGACAGTATAAAATTATTTTTTGAATAATTTACTATAGAAAAGGCAATCCCTGGCGTATTTAAAATTTGCGACAGTATAAAATTAATTTTTGAAAAATTTACTATATAAAAGGCAATCCCTGGCGTAATTAAAATTTGCGACAGTAGAAAATTATTTTTGAATAATTTACTGTAGAAAAGGCAATCCCTCGCGCAATTAAAGCTTGCGATAGTAAAAAATTATTTTTTGAATAATTTACTATAGAAAAGGCAATCCCTGGCGTAATTAAAATTTGCGACAGTAAAAAATTATTTTTTGAATAATTTACTATAGAAAAGGCAATCCCTGGCGCACTTAAAATTTGCGACAGTAAAAAATTATTTTTTGAATAATTGACTATAGAAAAGGCAATCCCTGGCGTAATTAAAATTTGCGACAGTATAAAATTATTTTTTGAATAATTTACTATAGAAAAGGCAATCCCTGGCGCACTTAAAACTTGCGACAGTAAAAAATTATTTTTTGAATAATTTACTATAGAAAAGACAATCCCTATCGTAATTAAAATTTGCGAGAGTTGAAAATTATTTTTTGAATAATTTACTATAGAAAAGGCAATCCCTGGCGTATTTAAAATTTGCGACAGTAGAAAATTATTTTTTGAATAATTTACTATAGAAAAGGCAATCCCTGGGATATTTAAAATTTGCGACAGTATAAAATTATTTTTTGAATAATTTACTATAGAAAAGGCAATCCCTGGCGTATTTAAAATTTGCGACAGTATAAAATTAATTTTTGAAAAATTTACTATATAAAAGGCAATCCCTGGCGTAATTAAAATTTGCGACAGTAGAAAATTATTTTTGAATAATTTACTGTAGAAAAGGCAATCCCTGGCGCAATTAAAGCTTGCGATAGTAAAAAATTATTTTTTGAATAATTTACTATAGAAAAGGCAATCCCTGGCGTAATTAAAATTTGCGACAGTAAAAAATTATTTTTTGCAAAATTTACTATAGAAAAGGCAATCCCTGGCGTAATTAAAATTTGCGACAGTAGAAAATTATTTTTTGAATAATTTACTGTAGAAAAGGCAATCCCTGGCGCAATTAAAACTTGCGATAGTAAAAAATTATTTTTTGAATAATTTACTATAGAAAAGGCAATCCCTAGCGTAATTAAAATTTGCGACAGTAAAAAATTATTTTTTGAATAATTTACTGTAGAAAAGGCAATCCCTGGCGCAATTAAAAATTGCGATAGTAAAAAATTATTTTTTTGAATAATTTACTATAGAAGAGGCAATCCCTGGCGTAATTAAAATTTGCGACAGTATAAAATTATTTTTTGAATAATTTACTATAGAAAAGGCAATCCCTGGCGTACTTAAAATTTGCGACAGTAAAAAATTATTTTTTGAATAATTTACTATAGGAAAGGCAATCCCTGGCGTAATTAAAATTTGCGACAGTAAAAAATTATTTTTTGAATAATTTACTATAGAAAAGGCAATCCCTGGCGCAATTACAATTTGCGTCAGTTGAAAATTATTTTTTGAATAATTTACTATAAAAAAGGCAATCCCTGGCGCACTTAAAATTTGCGACAGTAAAAAATTATTTTTTGAATAATTTACTATAGAAAAGGCAATCCCTGGCGCACTTAAAATTTGCGACAGTAAAAAATTATTTTTTGAATAATTTACTATAGGAAAGGCAATCCCTGGCGTAATTAAAATTTGCGACAGTAAAAAATTATATTTTGAATAATTTACTATAGAAAAGGCAATGCCTGGCGCAATTACAATTTGAGTCAGTTGAAAATTATTTTTTGAATAATTTACTATAAAAAAGGCAATCCCTGGCGCACTTAAAATTTGCGACAGTAGAAAATTATTTTTTGAATAATTTACTATAGAAAAGGGCAATCCCTGGGATATTTAAAATTTGCGACAGTAAAAAATTATTTTTTGAATAATTTACTATAGAAAAGGCAATCCCTGGCGTAATTAAAATTTGCGACAGTAAAAAATTATTTTTTGAATAATTTACTATAGAAAAGGCAATCCCTGGCGTAATTAAAATTTGCGACAGTATAAAATTATTTTTTGAATAATTTACTATAGAAAAGGCAATCCCTGGCGCACGTAAAATTTGCGACAGTAAAAAATTATTTTTTGAATAATTTACTATAGAAAAGGCAATCCCTGGCGCACTTAAAATTTGCGACAGTAAAAAATTATTTTTTGAATAATTTACTATAGAAAAGGCAATCCCTGGCGTAATTAAAATTTGCGACAGTATAAAATTATTTTTTGAATAATTTACTATAGAAAAGGCAATCCCTGGCGCACTTAAAATTTGCGACAGTAGAAAATTATTTTTTGAATAATTTACTATAGAAAAGGGCAATCCCTGGCGCACTTAAAATTTGCGACGTAGAAAATTATTTTTTGAATAATTTACTATAGAAAAGGGCAATCCCTGGGATATTTAAAATTTGCGACAGTAAAAAATTATTTTTTGAATAATTTACTATAGAAAAGGCAATCCCTGGCGCACTTAAAATTTGCGACAGTAAAAATTATTTTTTGAATAATTTACTATAGAAAAGGCAATCCCTGGCGCACTTAAAATTTGCGACAGTAAAAAATTATTTTTTGAATAATTTACTATAGGAAAGGCAATCCCTGGCGTAATTAAAATTTGCGACAGTAAAAAATTATTTTTTGAATAATTTACTATAGAAAAGGCAATCCCTGGCGCAATTACAATTTGCGTCAGTTGAAAATTATTTTTTGAATAATTTACTATAAAAAAGGCAATCCCTGGCGCACTTAAAATTTGCGACAGTAAAAAATTATTTTTTGAATAATTTACTATAGAAAAGGCAATCCCTGGCGCACTTAAAATTTGCGACAGTAAAAAATTATTTTTTGAATAATTTACTATAGGAAAGGCAATCCCTGGCGTAATTAAAATTTGCGACAGTAAAAAATTATATTTTGAATAATTTACTATAGAAAAGGCAATGCCTGGCGCAATTACAATTTGAGTCAGTTGAAAATTATTTTTTGAATAATTTACTATAAAAAAGGCAATCCCTGGCGCACTTAAAATTTGCGACAGTAGAAAATTATTTTTTGAATAATTTACTATAGAAAAGGGCAATCCCTGGGATATTTAAAATTTGCGACAGTAAAAAATTATTTTTTGAATAATTTACTATAGAAAAGGCAATCCCTGGCGTAATTAAAATTTGCGACAGTAAAAAATTATTTTTTGAATAATTTACTATAGAAAAGGCAATCCCTGGCGTAATTAAAATTTGCGACAGTATAAAATTATTTTTTGAATAATTTACTATAGAAAAGGCAATCCCTGGCGCACTTAAAATTTGCGACAGTAAAAAATTATTTCTTGAATAATTTACTATAGAAAAGGCAATCCCTGGCGCACTTAAAATTTGCGACAGTAAAAAATTATTTTTTGAATAATTTACTATAGAAAAGGCAATCCCTGGCGTAATTAAAATTTGCGACAGTATAAAATTATTTTTTGAATAATTTACTATAGAAAAGGCAATCCCTGGCGCACTTAAAACTTGCGACAGTAAAAAATTATTTTTTGAATAATTTACTATAGAAAAGACAATCCCTGGCGTAATTAAAATTTGCGAGAGTTGAAAATTATTTTTTGAATAATTTACTATAGAAAAGGCAATCCCTGGCGTATTTAAAATTTGCGACAGTAGAAAATTATTTTTTGAATAATTTACTATAGAAAAGGCAATCCCTGGGATATTTAAAATTTGCGACAGTATAAAATTATTTTTTGAATAATTTACTATAGAAAAGGCAATCCCTGGCGTATTTAAAATTTGCGACAGTATAAAATTAATTTTTGAAAAATTTACTATATAAAAGGCAATCACTGGCGTAATTAAAATTTGCGACAGTAGAAAATTATTTTTTGAATAATTTACTGTAGAAAAGGCAATCCCTGGCGCAATTAAAACTTGCGATAGTAAAAAATTATTTTTTGAATAATTTACTATAGAAAAGGCAATCCCTGGCGTAATTAAAATTTGCGGGAGTTGAAAATTATTTTTTGAATAATTTACTATAGAAAAGGGCAATCCCTGGGATATTTAAAATTTGCGACAGTAAAAAATTATTTTTTGAATAATTTACTATAGAAAAGGCAATCCCTGGCGTAATTAAAATTTGCGACAGTAAAAAATTATTTTTTGAATAATTTACTATAGAAAAGGCAATCCCTGGCGTAATTAAAATTTGCGACAGTATAAAATTATTTTTTGAATAATTTACTATAGAAAAGGCAATCCCTGGCGCACTTAAAATTTGCGACAGTAAAAAATTATTTTTTGAATAATTTACTATAGAAAAGGCAATCCCTGGCGCACTTAAAATTTGCGACAGTAAAAAATTATTTTTTGAATAATTTACTATAGAAAAGGCAATCCCTGGCGTAATTAAAATTTGCGACAGTATAAAATTATTTTTTGAATAATTTACTATAGAAAAGGCAATCCCTGGCGCACTTAAAACTTGCGACAGTAAAAAATTTATTTTTTGAATAATTTACTATAGAAAAGACAATCCCTGGCGTAATTAAAATTTGCGAGAGTTGAAAATTATTTTTTGAATAATTTACTATAGAAAAGGCAATCCCTGGCGTATTTAAAATTTGCGACAGTAGAAAATTATTTTTTGAATAATTTACTATAGAAAAGGCAATCCCTGGCGCACTTAAAATTTGCGACAGTAAAAAATTATTTTTTGAATAATTTACTATAGGAAAGGCAATCCCTGGCGTAATTAAAATTTGCGACAGTAAAAAATTATATTTTGAATAATTTACTATAGAAAAGGCAATGCCTGGCGCAATTACAATTTGAGTCAGTTGAAAATTATTTTTTGAATAATTTACTATAAAAAAGGCAATCCCTGGCGCACTTAAAATTTGCGACAGTAGAAAATTATTTTTTGAATAATTTACTATAGAAAAGGGCAATACCTGGGATATTTAAAATTTGCGACAGTAAAAAATTATTTTTTGAATAATTTACTATAGAAAAGGCAATCCCTGGCGTAATTAAAATTTGCGACAGTAAAAAATTATTTTTTGAATAATTTACTATAGAAAAGGCAATCCCTGGCGTAATTAAAATTTGCGACAGTATAAAATTATTTTTTGAATAATTTACTATAGAAAAGGCAATCCCTGGCGCACTTAAAATTTGCGACAGTAAAAAATTATTTTTTGAATAATTTACTATAGAAAAGGCAATCCCTGGCGCACTTAAAACTTGCGACAGTAAAAAATTATTTTTTGAATAATTTACTATAGAAAAGGCAATCCCTGGCGTAATTAAAATTTGCGACAGTATAAAATTATTTTTTGAATAATTTACTATAGAAAAGGCAATCCCTGGCGCACTTAAAACTTGCGACAGTAAAAAATTATTTTTTGAATAATTTACTATAGAAAAGGCAATCCCTGGCGTAATTAAAATTTGCGACAGTATAAAATTATTTTTTGAATAATTTACTATAGAAAAGGCAATCCCTGGCGCACTTAAAATTTGCGACAGTAAAAAATTATTTTTTGAATAATTTACTATAGAAAAGGCAATCCCTGGCGCACTTAAAATTTGCGACAGTAAAAAATTATTTTTTGAATAATTTACTATAGAAAAGGCAATCCCTGGTGCACTTAAAATTTGCGACAGTAAAAAATTATTTTTTGAATAATTTACTATAGAAAAGGCAATCCCTGGCGTAATTAAAATTTGCGACAGTATAAAATTATTTTTTGAATAATTTACTATAGAAAAGGCAATCCCTGGCGCACTTAAAACTTGCGACAGTAAAAAATTATTTTTTGAATAATTTACTATAGAAAAGACAATCCCTGGCGTAATTAAAATTTGCGAGGGTTGAAAATTATTTTTTGAATAATTTACTATAGAAAAGGCAATACCTGGCGTATTTAAAATTTGCGACAGTAGAAAATTATTTTTTGAATAATTTACTATAGAAAAGGCAATCCCTGGCGCACTTAAAATTTGCGACAGTAAAAAATTATTTTTTGAATAATTTACTATAGGAAAGGCAATCCCTGGCGTAATTAAAATTTGCGACAGTAAAAAATTATATTTTGAATAATTTACTATAGAAAAGGCAATCCCTGGCGTAATTAAAATTTGCGACAGTATAAAATTATTTTTTGAATAATTTACTATAGAAAAGGCAATCCCTGGCGCACTTAAAATTTGCGACAGTAAAAAATTATTTTTTGAATAATTTACTATAGAAAAGGCAATCCCTGGCGCACTTAAAATTTGCGACAGTAAAAAATTATTTTTTGAATAATTTACTATAGAAAAGGCAATCCCTGGCGTAATTAAAATTTGCGACAGTATAAAATTATTTTTTGAATAATTTACTATAGAAAAGGCAATCCCTGGCGTAATTAAAATTTGCGACAGTAAAAAATTATTTTTTGAATAATTTACTGTAGAAAAGGCAATCCCTGGCGCAATTAAAAATTGCGATAGTAAAAAATTATTTTTTGAATAATTTACTATAGAAAAGGCAATCCCTGGCGTAATTAAAATTTGCGACAGTATAAAATTATTTTTTGAATAATTTACTATAGAAAAGGCAATCCCTGGCGTAATTAAAATTTGCGACAGTATAAAATTATTTTTTGAATAATTTACTATAGAAAAGGCAATCCCTGGCGCACTTAAAATTTGCGACAGTAAAAAATTATTTTTTGAATAATTTACTATAGAAAAGGCAATCCCTGGCGTAATTAAAATTTGCGACAGTAGAAAATTATTTTTTGAATAATTTACTGTAGAAAAGGCAATCCCTGGCGCAATTAAAACTTGCGATAGTAAAAAATTATTTTTTGAATAATTTACTATAGAAAAGGCAATCCCTAGCGTAATTAAAATTTGCGACAGTAAAAAATTATTTTTTGAATAATTTACTGTAGAAAAGGCAATCCCTGGCGCAATTAAAAATTGCGATAGTAAAAAATTATTTTTTGAATAATTTACTATAGAAAAGGCAATCCCTGGCGTAATTAAAATTTGCGACAGTATAAAATTATTTTTTGAATAATTTACTATAGAAAAGGCAATCCCTGGCGCACTTAAAATTTGCGACAGTAAAAAATTATTTTTTGAATAATTTACTATAGGAAAGGCAATCCCTGGCGTAATTAAAATTTGCGACAGTAAAAAATTATTTTTTGAATAATTTACTATAGAAAAGGCAATCCCTGGCGCAATTACAATTTGCGTCAGTTGAAAATTATTTTTTGAATAATTTACTATAAAAAAGGCAATTCCTGGCGCACTTAAAATTTGCGACAGTAAAAAATTATTTTTTGAATAATTTACTATAGAAAAGGCAATCCCTGGCGCACTTAAAATTTGCGACAGTAAAAAATTATTTTTTGAATAATTTACTATAGGAAAGGCAATCCCTGGCGTAATTAAAATTTGCGACAGTAAAAAATTATATTTTGAATAATTTACTATAGAAAAGGCAATGCCTGGCGCAATTACAATTTGAGTCAGTTGAAAATTATTTTTTGAATAATTTACTATAAAAAAGGCAATCCCTGGCGCACTTAAAATTTGCGACAGTAGAAAATTATTTTTTGAATAATTTACTATAGAAAAGGGCAATCCCTGGGATATTTAAAATTTGCGACAGTAAAAAATTATTTTTTGAATAATTTACTATAGAAAAGGCAATCCCTGGCGTAATTAAAATTTGCGACAGTAAAAAATTATTTTTTGAATAATTTACTATAGAAAAGGCAATCCCTGGCGTAATTAATATTTGCGACAGTATAAAATTTTTTTTTGAATAATTTACTATAGAAAAGGCAATCCCTGGCGCACTTAAAATTTGCGACAGTAAAAAATTATTTTTTGAATAATTTACTATAGAAAAGGCAATCCCTGGCGCACTTAAAATTTGCGACAGTAAAAAATTATTTTTTGAATAATTTACTATAGAAAAGGCAATCCCTGGCGTAATTAAAATTTGCGACAGTATAAAATTATTTTTTGAATAATTTACTATAGAAAAGGCAATCCCTGGCGCACTTAAAACTTGCGACAGTAAAAAATTATTTTTTGAATAATTTACTATAGAAAAGACAATCCCTGGCGTAATTAAAATTTGCGAGAGTTGAAAATTATTTTTTGAATAATTTACTATAGAAAAGGCAATACCTGGCGTATTTAAAATTTGCGACAGTAGAAAATTATTTTTTGAATAATTTACTATAGAAAAGGCAATCCCTGGGATATTTAAAATTTGCGACAGTATAAAATTATTTTTTGAATAATTTACTATAGAAAAGGCTATCCCTGGCGTATTTAAAATTTGCGACAGTATAAAATTAATTTTTGAAAAATTTACTATATAAAAGGCAATCACTGGCGTAATTAAAATTTGCGACAGTAGAAAATTATTTTTTGAATAATTTACTGTAGAAAAGGCAATCCCTGGCGCAATTAAAAATTGCAATAGTAAAAAATTATTTTTTGAATAATTTACTATAGAAAAGGCAATCCCTGGCGTAATTAAAATTTGCGAGAGTTGAAAATTATTTTTTGAATAATTTACTATAGAAAAGGGCAATCCCTGGGATATTTAAAATTTGCGACAGTAAAAAATTATTTTTTGAATAATTTACTATAGAAAAGGCAATCCCTGGCGTAATTAAAATTTGCGACAGTAAAAAATTATTTTTTGAATAATTTACTATAGAAAAGGCAATCCCTGGCGTAATTAAAATTTGCGACAGTATAAAATTATTTTTTGAATAATTTACTATAGAAAAGGCAATCCCTGGCGCACTTAAAATTTGCGACAGTAAAAAATTATTTTTTGAATAATTTACTATAGAAAAGGCAATCCCTGGCGCACTTAAAATTTGCGACAGTAAAAAATTATTTTTTGAATAATTTACTATAGAAAAGGCAATCCCTGGCGTAATTAAAATTTGCGACAGTATAAAATTATTTTTTGAATAATTTACTATAGAAAAGGCAATCCCTGGCGCACTTAAAACTTGCGACAGTAAAAAATTATTTTTTGAATAATTTACTATAGAAAAGACAATCCCTGGCGTAATTAAAATTTGCGAGAGTTGAAAATTATTTTTTGAATAATTTACTATAGAAAAGGCAATCCCTGGCGTATTTAAAATTTGCGACAGTAGAAAATTATTTTTTGAATAATTTACTATAGAAAAGGCAATCCCTGGGATATTTAAAATTTGCGACAGTATAAAATTATTTTTTGAATAATTTACTATAGAAAAGGCAATCCCTGGCGTATTTAAAATTTGCGACAGTATAAAATTAATTTTTGAAAAATTTACTATATAAAAGGCAATCACTGGCGTAATTAAAATTTGCGACAGTAGAAAATTATTTTTTGAATAATTTACTGTAGAAAAGGCAATCCCTGGCGCAATTAAAACTTGCGATAGTAAAAAATTATTTTTTGAATAATTAACTATAGGAAAGGCAATCCCTGGCGCACTTAAAATTTGCGACAGTAAAAAATTATTTTTTGAATAATTAACTATAGGAAAGGCAATCCCTGGCGTAATTAAAATTTGCGACAGTAAAAAATTATTTTTTGAATAATTTACTATAGAAAAGGCAATCCCTGGCGCAATTACAATTTGCGTCAGTTGAAAATTATTTTTTGAATAATTTACTATAAAAAAGGCAATCCCTGGCGCACTTAAAATTTGCGACAGTAAAAAATTATTTTTTGAATAATTTACTATAGAAAAGGCAATCCCTGGCGCACTTAAAATTTGCGACAGTAAAAAATTATTTTTTGAATAATTTACTATAGGAAAGGCAATCCCTGGCGTAATTAAAATTTGCGACAGTAAAAAATTATTATTTGAATAATTTACTATAGAAAAGGCAATGCCTGGCGCAATTACAATTTGAGTCAGTTGAAAATTATTTTTTGAATAATTTACTATAAAAAAGGCAATCCCTGGCGCACTTAAAATTTGCGACAGTAGAAAATTATTTTTTGAATAATTTACTATAGAAAAGGCAATCCCTGGGATACTTAAAATTTGCGACAGTAAAAAATTATTTTTTGAATAATTTACTATAGAAAAGGCAATCCCTGGCGTAATTAAAATTTGCGACAGTAAAAAATTATTTTTTGAATAATTTACTAGAGAAAAGGCAATCCCTGGCGTAATTAAAATTTGCGACAGTAGAAAATTATTTTTTGAATAATTTACTATAGAAAACTCAATCCCTGGCGTAATTAAAATTTGCGACAGTAAAAAATTATTTTTTGAATAATTTACTATAGAAAAGGCAATCCCTGGCGTAATTAAAATTTGCGACAGTAAAAAATTATTTTTTGAATAATTTACTATAGAAAAGGCAATCCCTGGCGCACTTAAAACTTGCGACAGTAAAAAATTATTTTTTGAATAATTTACTATAGAAAAGACAATCCCTGGCGTAATTAAAATTTGCGAGAGTTGAAAATTATTTTTTGAATAATTTACTATAGAAAAGGCAATCCCTGGCGTATTTAAAATTTGCGACAGTAGAAAATTATTTTTTGAATAATTTACTATAGAAAAGGCAATCCCTGGGATATTTAAAATTTGCGACAGTATAAAATTATTTTTTGAATAATTTACTATAGAAAAGGCAATCCCTGGCGTAATTAAAATTTGCGACAGTAGAAAATTATTTTTGAATAATTTACTGTAGAAAAGGCAATCCCTGGCGCAATTAAAACTTGCGATAGTAAAAAATTATTTTTTGAATAATTTACTATAGAAAAGGCACTCCCTGGCGTAATTAAAATTTGCGACAGTAAAAAATTATTTTTTGCAAAATTTACTATAGAAAAGGCAATCCCTGGCGTAATTAAAATTTGCGACAGTAGAAAATTATTTTTTGAATAATTTACTGTAGAAAAGGCAATCCCTGGCGCAATTAAAACTTGCGATAGTAAAAAATTATTTTTTGAATAATTTACTATAGAAAAGGCAATCCCTAGCGTAATTAAAATTTGCGACAGTAAAAAATTATTTTTTGAATAATTTACTGTAGAAAAGGCAATCCCTGGCGCAATTAAAACTTGCGATAGTAAAAAATTATTTTTTGAATAATTTACTATAGAAAAGGCAATCCCTGGCGTAATTAAAATTTGCGACAGTAAAAAATTATTTTTTGAATAATTTACTATAGAAAAGGCAATTCCTGGCGCAATTACAATTTGCATCAGTTGAAAATTATTTTTTGAATAATTTACTATAAAAAAGGCAATCCCTGGCGCACTTAAAATTTGCGACAGTAAAAAATTATTTTTTGAATAATTTACTATAGAAAAGGCAATCCCTGGCGCACTTAAAATTTGCGACAGTAAAAAATTAGTTTTTGAATAATTTACTATAGGAAAGGCAATCCCTGGCGTAATTAAAATTTGCGACAGTAAAAAATTATTTTTTGAATAATTTACTATAGAAAAGGCAATGCCTGGCGCAATTACAATTTGAGTCAGTTGAAAATTATTTTTTGAATAATTTACTATAGAAAAGGCAATGCCTGGCGCAATTACAATTTGAGTCAGTTGAAAATTATTTTTTGAATAATTTACTATAAAAAAGGCAATCCCTGGCGCACTTAAAATTTGCGACAGTAGAAAATTATTTTTTGAATAATTTACTATAGAAAAGGCAATCCCTGGGATATTTAAAATTTGCGACAGTAAAAAATTATTTTTGAATAATTTACTATAGAAAAGGCAATCCCTGGCTTAATTAAAATTTGCGACAGTAAAAAATTATTTTTTGAATAATTTACTATAGAAAAGGCAATCCCTGGCGTAATTAAAATTTGCGACAGTAGAAAATTATTTTTTGAATAATTTACTATAGAAAAGGCAATCCCTGGCGTAATTAAAATTTGCGACAGTAAAAAATTATTTTTTGAATAATTTACTATAGAAAAGGCAATCCCTGGCGTAATTAAAATTTGCGACAGTAAAAAATTATTTTTTGAATAATTTACTATAGAAAAGGCAATCCCTGGCGCACTTAAAACTTGCGACAGTAAAAAATTATTTTTTGAATAATTTACTATAGAAAAGACAATCCCTGGCGTAATTCAAATTTGCGAGAGTTGAAAATTATTTTTTGAATAATTTACTATAGAAAAGGCAATCCCTGGCGTATTTAAAATTTGCGACAGTAGAAAATTATTTTTTGAATAATTTACTATAGAAAAGGCAATCCCTGGCGTAATTAAAATTTGCGACTGTAAAAAATTATTTTTTGCAAAATTTACTATAGAAAAGGCAATCCCTGGCGTAATTAAAATTTGCGACAGTATAAAATTATTTTTTGAATAATTTACTATAGAAAAGGCAATCCCTGGCGTAATTAAAATTTGCGACAGTAGAAAATTATTTTTTGAATAATTTACTGTAGAAAAGGCAATCCCTGGCGCAATTAAAACTTGCGATAGTAAAAAATTATTTTTTGGATAATTTACTATAGAAAAGGCAATCCCTGGGGTAATTAAAATTTGCGACAGTATAAAATTATTTTTTGAATAATTTACTATAGAAAAGGCAATCCCTGGCGCACTTAAAATTTGCGACAGTAAAAAATTATTTTTTGAATAATTTACTATAGAAAAGGCAATCCCTGGCGCACTTAAAATTTGCGACAGTAAAAAATTATTTTTTGAATAATTTACTATAGAAAAGGCAATCCCTGGCGTAATTAAAATTTGCGACAGTAAAAAATTATTTTTTGAATAATTTACTACAGAAAAGGCAATCCCTGGCGCAATTAAAATTTGCGACAGTTGAAAATTATTTTTTGAATAATTTACTATAAAAAAGGCAATCCCTGGCGCACTTAAAATTTGCGACAGTAGAAAATTATTTTTTGAATAATTTACTATAGAAAAGGCAATTCCTGGCGCAATTACAATTTGCGTCAGTTGAAAATTATTTTTTGAATAATTTACTATAAAAAGGCAATCCCTGGCGCACTTAAAATTTGCGATAGTAAAAAATTATTTTTTGAATAATTTACTATAGAAAAGGCAATCCCTGGCGCACTTAAAATTTGCGACAGTAAAAAATTATTTTTTGAATAATTTACTATAGGAAAGGCAATCCCTGGCGTAATTAAAATTTGCGACAGTAAAAAATTATTTTTTGAATAATTTACTATAGAAAAGGCAATGCCTGGCGCAATTACAATTTGAGTCAGTTGAAAATTATTTTTTGAATAATTTACTATAAAAAAGTCAATCCCTGGCGCACTTAAAATTTGCGACAGTAGAAAATTATTTTTTGAATAATTTACTATAGAAAAGGCAATCCCTGGGATATTTAAAATTTGCGACAGTAAAAAATTATTTTTTGAATAATTTACTATAGAAAAGGCAATCCCTGGCGTAATTAAAATTTGCGACAGTAAAAAATTATTTTTTGAATAATTTACTATAGAAAAGGCAATCCCTGGCGTAATTAAAATTTGCGACAGTAGAAAATTATTTTTTGAATAATTTACTATAGAAAAGGCAATCCCTGGCGTAATTAAAATTTGCGACAGTAAAAAATTATTTTTTGAATAATTTAGTATAGAAAAGGCAATCCCTGGCGTAATTAAAATTTGCGACAGTAAAAAATTATTTTTTGAATAATTTACTATAGAAAAGGCAATCCCTGGCGCACTTAAAACTTGCGACAGTAAAAAATTATTTTTTGAATAATTTACTATAGAAAAGACAATCCCTGGCGTAATTAAAATTTGCGAGAGTTGAAAATTATTTTTTGAATAATTTACTATAGAAAAGGCAATCCCTGGCGTATTTAAAATTTGCGACAGTAGAAAATTATTTTTTGAATAATTTACTATAGAAAAGGCAATCCCTGGGATATTTAAAATTTGCGACAGTATAAAATTATTTTTTGAATAATTTACTATAGAAAAGGCAATCCCTGGCGTATTTAAAATTTGCGACAGTATAAAATTAATTTTTGAAAAATTTACTATATAAAAGGCAATCCCTGGCGTAATTAAAATTTGCGACAGTAGAAAATTATTTTTGAATAATTTACTGTAGAAAAGGCAATCCCTGGCGCAATTAAAGCTTGCGATAGTAAAAAATTATTTTTTGAATAATTTACTATAGAAAAGGCAATCCCTGGCGTAATTAAAATTTGCGACAGTAAAAAATTATTTTTTGCAAAATTTACTATAGAAAAGGCAATCCCTGGCGTAATTAAAATTTGCGACAGTAGAAAATTATTTTTTGAATAATTTACTGTAGAAAAGGCAATCCCTGGCGCAATTAAAACTTGCGATAGTAAAAAATTATTTTTTGAATAATTTACTATAGAAAAGGCAATCCCTAGCGTAATTAAAATTTGCGACAGTAAAAAATTATTTTTTGAATAATTTACTGTAGAAAAGGCAATCCCTGGCGCAATTAAAAATTGCGATAGTAAAAAATTATTTTTTGAATAATTTACTATAGAAAAGGCAATCCCTGGCGTAATTAAAATTTGCGACAGTATAAAATTATTTTTTGAATAATTTACTATAGAAAAGGCAATCCCTGGCGCACTTAAAATTTGCGACAGTAAAAAATTATTTTTTGAATAATTTACTATAGGAAAGGCAATCCCTGGCGTAATTAAAATTTGCGACAGTAAAAAATTATTTTTTGAATAATTTACTATAGAAAAGGCAATCCCTGGCGCAATTACAATTTGCGTCAGTTGAAAATTATTTTTTGAATAATTTACTATAAAAAAGGCAATCCCTGGCGCACTTAAAATTTGCGACAGTAAAAAATTATTTTTTGAATAATTTACTATAGAAAAGGCAATCCCTGGCGCACTTAAAATTTGCGACAGTAAAAAATTATTTTTTGAATAATTTACTATAGGAAAGGCAATCCCTGGCGTAATTAAAATTTGCGACAGTAAAAAATTATATTTTGAATAATTTACTATAGAAAAGGCAATGCCTGGCGCAATTACAATTTGAGTCAGTTGAAAATTATTTTTTGAATAATTTACTATAAAAAAGGCAATCCCTGGCGCACTTAAAATTTGCGACAGTAGAAAATTATTTTTTGAATAATTTACTATAGAAAAGGGCAATCCCTGGGATATTTAAAATTTGCGACAGTAAAAAATTATTTTTTGAATAATTTACTATAGAAAAGGCAATCCCTGGCGTAATTAAAATTTGCGACAGTAAAAAATTATTTTTTGAATAATTTACTATAGAAAAGGCAATCCCTGGCGCACTTAAAACTTGCGACAGTAAAAAATTATTTTTTGAATAATTTACTATAGAAAAGACAATCCCTGGCGTAATTAAAATTTGCGAGAGTTGAAAATTATTTTTTGAATAATTTACTATAGAAAAGGCAATCCCTGGCGTATTTAAAATTTGCGACAGTAGAAAATTATTTTTTGAATAATTTACTATAGAAAAGGCAATCCCTGGGATATTTAAAATTTGCGACAGTATAAAATTATTTTTTGAATAATTTACTATAGAAAAGGCAATCCCTGGCGTATTTAAAATTTGCGACAGTATAAAATTAATTTTTGAAAAATTTACTATATAAAAGGCAATCACTGGCGTAATTAAAATTTGCGACAGTAGAAAATTATTTTTTGAATAATTTACTGTAGAAAAGGCAATCCCTGGCGCAATTAAAACTTGCGATAGTAAAAAATTATTTTTTGAATAATTTACTATAGAAAAGGCAATCCCTGGCGTAATTAAAATTTGCGACTGTAAAAAATTATTTTTTGCAAAATTTACTATAGAAAAGGCAATCCCTGGCGTAATTAAAATTTGCGACAGTATAAAATTATTTTTTGAATAATTTACTATAGAAAAGGCAATCCCTGGCGTAATTAAAATTTGCGACAGTAGAAAATTATTTTTTGAATAATTTACTGTAGAAAAGGCAATCCCTGGCGCAATTAAAACTTGCGATAGTAAAAAATTATTTTTTGGATAATTTACTATAGAAAAGGCAATCCCTGGCGTAATTAAAATTTGCGACAGTATAAAATTATTTTTTGAATAATTTACTATAGACAAGGCAATCCCTGGCGCACTTAAAATTTGCGACAGTAAAAAATTATTTTTTGAATAATTTACTATAGAAAAGGCAATCCCTGGCGCACTTAAAATTTGCGACAGTAAAAAATTATTTTTTGAATAATTTACTATAGAAAAGGCAATCCCTGGCGTAATTAAAATTTGCGACAGTAAAAAATTATTTTTTGAATAATTTACTACAGAAAAGGCAATCCCTGGCGCAATTACAATTTGCGACAGTTGAAAATTATTTTTTGAATAATTTACTATAAAAAAGGCAATCCCTGGCGCACTTAAAATTTGCGACAGTAGAAAATTATTTTTTGAATAATTTACTATAGAAAAGGCAATCCCTGGGATATTTAAAATTTGCGACAGTAAAAAAATTATTTTTTGAATAATTTACTATAGAAAAGGCAATCCCTGGCGTAATTAAAATTTGCGACAGTAAAAAATTATTTTTTGAATAATTTACTATAGAAAAGGCAATCCCTGGCGTAATTAAAATTTGCGACAGTAGAAAATTATTTTTTGAATAATTTACTATAGAAAAGGCAATCCCTGGCGTAATTAAAATTTGCGACAGTAAAAATTATTTTTTGAATAATTTACTATAGAAAAGGCAATCCCTGGCGTAATTAAAATTTGCGACAGTAAAAAATTATTTTTTGAATAATTTACTATAGAAAAGGCAATCCCTGGCGCACTTAAAATTTGCGACAGTAAAAAAATTATTTTTTGAATAATTTACTATAGAAAAGGGCAATCCCTGGCGTAATTAAAATTTGCGAGAGTTGAAAATTATTTTTTGAATAATTTATAGAAAAGGCAACACCTGGCGCACTTAAAATTTGCGACAGTAAAAAATTATTTTTTGAATAATTGACTATAGAAAAGGCAATCCCTGGCGTAATTAAAATAATTAAAATTTGCGAGAGTTGAAAATTATTTTTTGAATAATTTACTAAAGAAAAGGCAATCCCTGGCGTATTTAAAATTTGCGACAGTAGAAAATTATTTTTTGAATAATTTACTATAGAAAAGGCAATCCCTGGGATATTTAAAGATTTGCGACAGTATAAAATTATTTTTTGAATAATTTACTATAGAAAAGGCAATCCCTGGCGTATTTAAAATTTGCGACAGTATAAAATTAATTTTTGAAAAATTTACTATATAAAAGGCAATCCATGGCGTAATTAAAATTTGCGACAGTAGAAAAATTATTTTTTGAATAATTTACGGGTAGAAAAGGCAATCCCTGGCGCAATTAAAACTTGCGATAGTAAAAAATTATTTTTTGAATAATTTACTATAGAAAAGGGCAATCCCTGGCGTAATTAAAATTTGCGACAGTAAAAAAATTATTTTTTGCAAAATTTACTATAGAAAAGGCAATCCCTGGCGTAATTAAAATTTGCCGACAGTATAAAATTATTTTTTGAATAATTTACTATATAAAAGGCAATCCCTGGCGTAATTAAAATTTGCGACAGTAGAAAATTATTTTTTGAATAATTTACTGTAGAAAAGGCAATCCACTGGCGCAATTAAAACTTGCGATAGTAAAAATTATTTTTTTGAATAATTTACTATAGAAAAGGCAATCCCTGGCGTAATTAAATTTGCGACAGTATAAAATTATTTTTTGAATAATTTACTATAGAAAAGGCAATCCCTGGCGCACTTAAAATTTGCGACAGTAAAAAATTATTTTTTGAATAATTTACTATAGAAAAGGCAATCCCTGGCGCACTTAAAATTTGCGACAGTAAAAAATTATTTTTTGAATAATTTACTATAGAAAAGGCAATCCCTGGCGTAATTAAAATTTGCGACAGTAAAAAATTATTTCTTGAATAATTTACTATAGAAAAGGCAATCCCTGGCGTAATTACAATTTGCGACAGTTGAAAATTATTTTTTGAATAATTTACTATAGAAAAGGCAATCCCTGGCGCACTTAAAATTTGCGACAGTAGAAAATTATTTTTTGAATAATTTACTATAGAAAAGGCAATCCCTGGGATATTTAAAATTTGCGACAGTAAAAATTATTTTTTGAATAATTTACTATAGAAAAGGCAATCCCTGGCGTAATTAAAATTTGCGACAGTAAAAAATTATTTTTTGAATAATTTACTATAGAAAAGGCAATCCCTGGCGTAATTAAAATTTGCGACAGTATAAAATTATTTTTAGAATAATTTACTATATAAAAGGCAATCCCTGGCGTATTTAAAATTTGCGACAGTATAAAATTATTTTTTGAATAATTTACTATAGAAAAGGCAATCCCTGGCGCAATTACAATTTGCGACAGTATAAAATTATTTTTTGAATAATTTACTATAGAAAATGCAATCCATGGCGCACTTAAAATTTGCGACAGTAGAAAATTATTTTTTGAATAATTTACTATAGAAAAGGCAATCCCTGGCGCACTTAAAATTTGCGACAGTAGAAAATTATTTTTTGAATAATTTACTATAGAAAAGGCAATCCCTGGGATATTTAAAATTTGCGACAGTAAAAAATTATTTTTTGAATAATTTACTATAGAAAAGGCAATTTCTGGCGTAATTAAAATTTGCGACAATAAAAAATTATTTTTTGAATAATTTACTATAGAAAAGGCAATCCCTGGCGTAATTACAATTTGCGAGAGTTGAAAATTATTTTTTGAATAATTTACTATAGAAAAGGCAATCCCTGGCGCACTTAAAATTTGCGACAGTAGAAAATTATTTTTTGAATAATTTACTATAGAAAAGGCAATCCCTGGGATATTTAAAATTTGCGACAGTAAAAAATTATTTTTTGAATAATTTACTATAGAAAAGGCAATCCCTGGCGTAATTAAAATTTGCGACAGTAAAAAATTATTTTTTGAATAATTTACTATAGAAAAGGCAATCCCTGGCGTAATTAAATTTTGCGACAGTATAAAATTATTTTTTGAATAATTTACTATATAAATGGCAATCCCTGGCGTATTTAAAATTTGCGACAGTATAAAATTATTTTTTGAATAATTTACTATAGAAAAGGCAATCCCTGGCGCATTTAAAATTTGCGACAGTATAAAATTAATTTTTGAAAAATTTACTATATAAAAGGCAATCCCTGGCGTAATTAAAATTTGCGACAGTAGAAAATTATTTTTTGAATAATTTACTGTAGAAAAGGCAATCCCTGGCGCAATTAAAACTTGCGATAGTAAAAAATTATTTTTTGAATAATTTACTATAGAAAAGGCAATCCCTGGCGTAATTAAAATTTGCGACTGTAAAAAATTATTTTTTGCAAAATTTACTATAGAAAAGGCAATACCTGGCGTAATTAAAATTTGCGACAGTATAAAATTATTTTTTGAATAATTTACTATAGAAAAGGCAATCCCTGGCGTAATTAAAATTTGCGACAGTAGAAAATTATTTTTTGAATAATTTACTGTAGAAAAGGCAATCCCTGGCGCAATTAAAACTTGCGATAGTAAAAAATTATTTTTTGAATAATTTACTATAGAAAAGGCAATCCCTGGCGTAATTAAAATTTGCGACAGTATAAAATTATTTTTTGAATAATTTACTATAGAAAAGGCAATCCCTGGCGCACTTAAAATTTGCGACAGTAAAAAATTATTTTTTGAATAATTTACTATAGAAAAGGCAATCCCTGGCGCACTTAAAATTTGCGACAGTAAAAAATTATTTTTTGAATAATTTACTATAGAAAAGGCAATCCCTGGCGTAATTAAAATTTGCGACAGTAAAAAATTATTTTTTGAATAATTTACTATAGAAAAGGCAATCCCTGGCGCAATTACAATTTGCGACAGTTGAAAATTATTTTTTGAATAATTTACTATAAAAAAGGCAATCCATGGCGCACTTAAAATTTGCGACAGTAGAAAATTATTTTTTGAATATTTTACTATAGAAAAGGCAATCCCTGGGATATTTAAAATTTGCGACAGTAAAAAATTATTTTTTGAATAATTTACTATAGAAAAGCAATCCCTGGCGTAATTAAAATTTGCGACAGTAAAAAATTATTTTTTGAATAATTTACTATAGAAAAGGCAATCCCTGGCGTAATTAAAATTTGCGACAGTAGAAAATTATTTTTTGAATAATTTATTATAGAAAAGGCAATCCCTGGCGTAATTAAAATTTGCGACAGTAAAAAATTATTTTTTGAATAATTTACTATAGAAAAGGCAATCCCTGGCGTAATTAAAATTTGCGACAGTAAAAAATTATTTTTTGAATAATTTTCTATAGAAAAGGCAATCCCTGGCGCACTTAAAATTTGCGACAGTAAAAAATTATTTTTTGAATAATTTACTATAGAAAAGGCAATCCCTGGCGTAATTAAAATTTGCGAGAGTATAAAATTATTTTTTGAATAATTTATAGAAAAGGCAATCCCTGGCGCGCTTAAAATTTGCGACAGTAAAAAATTATTTTTTGAATAATTTACTATAGAAAAGGCAATCCCTGGCGTAATTAAAATAATTAAAATTTGCGAGAGTTGAAAATTATTTTTTGAATAATTTACTATAGAAAAGGCAATCCCTGGCGTATTTAAAATTTGCGACAGTAGAAAATTATTTTTTGAATAATTTACTATAGAAAAGGCAATCCCTGGGATATTTAAAATTTGCGACAGTATAAAATTATTTTTTGAATAATTTAATATAGAAAAGGCAATCCCTGGCGTATTTAAAATTTGCGACAGTATAAAATTAATTTTTGAAAAATTTACTATATAAAAGGCAATCCCTGGCGTAATTAAAATTTGCGACAGTAGAAAATTATTTTTGAATAATTTACTGTAGAAAAGGCAATCCCTGGCGCAATTAAATCTTGCGATAGTAAAAAATTATTTTTTGAATAATTTACTATAGAAAAGGCAATCCCTGGCGTAATTAAAATTTGCGACAGTAAAAAATTATTTTTTGCAAAATTTACTATAGAAAAGGCAATCCCTGGCGTAATTAAAATTTGCGACAGTATAAAATTATTTTTTGAATAATTTACTATATAGAAGGCAATCCCTGGCGTAATTAAAATTTGCGACAGTAGAAAATTATTTTTTGAATAATTTACTGTAGAAAAGGCAATCCCTGGTGCAATTAAAACTTGCGATAGTAAAAAATTATTTTTTGAATAATTTACTATAGAAAAGGCAATCCCTGGCGTAATTAAAATTTGCGACAGTATAAAATTATTTTTTGAATAATTTACTATAGAAAAGGCAATCCCTGGCGCACTTAAAATTTGCGACAGTAAAAAATTATTTTTTGAATAATTTACTACAGAAAAGGCAATCCCTGGCGCACTTAAAATTTGCGACAGTAAAAAATTATTTTTTGAATAATTTACTATAGAAAAGGCAATCCCTGGCGTAATAAAATTTGCGACAGTAAAAAATTATTTTTTGAATAATTTACTATATAAAAGGCAATCCCTGGCGCAATTACAATTTGCGACATTTGAAAGTTATTTTTTGAATAATTTACTATAAAAAAAGCAATCCCTGGCGCACTTAAAATTTGCGACAGTAGAAAATTATTTTTTGAATAATTTACTATAGAAAAGGCAATCCCTGGGATATTTAAAATTTGCGACAGTATAAAATTATTTTTTGAATAATTTACTATAGAAAAGGCAATCCCTGGCGCACTTAAAATTTGCGACAGTAAAAAATTATTTTTTGAATAATTTACTATAGAAAAGGCAATCCCTGGCGCACTTAAAATTTGCGACAGTAAAAAATTATTTTTTGAATAATTTACTATAGAAAAGGCAATCCCTGGGATATTTAAAATTTGCGACAGTATAAAATTATTTTTTGAATAATTTACTATAGAAAAGGCAATCCCTGGCGCACTTAAAATTTGCGACAGTAAAAAATTATTTTTTGAATAATTTACTATAGGAAAGGCAATCCCTGGCGTAATTAAAATTTGCGACAGTAAAAAATTATTTTTTGAATAATTTACTATAGAAAAGGCAATTCCTGGCGCAATTACAATTTGCGTCAGTTGAAAATTATTTTTTGAATAATTTACTATAAAAAAGGCAATCCCTGGCGCACTTAAAATTTGCGACAGTAAAAAATTATTTTTTGAATAATTTACTATAGAAAAGGCAATCCCTGGCGCACTTAAAATTTGCGACAGTAAAAAATTATTTTTTGAATAATTTACTATAGGAAAGGCAATCCCTGGCGTAATTAAAATTTGCGACAGTAAAAAATTATTTTTTGAATAATTTACTATAGAAAAGGCAATGCCTGGCGCAATTAAAATTTGCGACAGTAGAAAATTATTTTTTGAATAATTTACTGTAGAAAAGGCAATCCCTGGCGCAATTAAAACTTGCGATAGTAAAAAATTATTTTTTGGATAATTTACTATAGAAAAGGCAATCCCTGGCGTAATTAAAATTTGCGACAGTATAAAATTATTTTTTGAATAATTTACTATAGAAAAGGCAATCCCTGGCGCACTTAAAATTTGCGACAGTAAAAAATTATTTTTTGAATAATTTACTATAGAAAAGGCAATCCCTGGCGCACTTAAAATTTGCGACAGTAAAAAATTATTTTTTGAATAATTTACTATAGAAAAGGCAATCCCTGGCGTAATTAAAATTTGCGACAGTAAAAAATTATTTTTTGAATAATTTACTACAGAAAAGGCAATCCCTGGCGCAATTACAATTTGCGACAGTTGAAAATTATTTTTTGAATAATTTACTATAAAAAAGGCAATCCCTGGCGCACTTAAAATTTGCGACAGTAAAAAATTATTTTTTGAATAATTTACTATAGAAAAGGCAATCCCTGGCGCGATTACAATTTGCGTCAGTTGAAAATTATTTTTTGAATAATTTACTATAAAAAAGGCAATCCCTGGCGCACTTAAAATTTGCGACAGTAAAAAATTATTTTTTGAATAATTTACTATAGAAAAGGCAATCCCTGGCGCACTTAAAATTTGCGACAGTAAAAAATTATTTTTTGAATAATTTACTATAGGAAAGGCAATCCCTGGCGTAATTAAAATTTGCGACAGTAAAAAATTATTTTTTGAATAATTTACTATAGAAAAGGCAATGCCTGGCGCAATTACAATTTGAGTCAGTTGAAAATTATTTTTTGAATAATTTACTATAAAAAAGTCAATCCCTGGCGCACTTAAAATTTGCGACAGTAGAAAATTATTTTTTGAATAATTTACTATAGAAAAGGCAATCCCTGGGATATTTAAAATTTGCGACAGTAAAAAATTATTTTTTGAATAATTTACTATAGAAAAGGCAATCCCTGGCGTAATTAAAATTTGCGACAGTAAAAAAATTATTTTTTGAATAATTTACTATAGAAAAGGCAATCCCTGGCGTAATTAAAATTTGCGACAGTAGAAAATTATTTTTTGAATAATTTACTATAGAAAAGGCAATCCCTGGCGTAATTAAAATTTGCGACAGTAAAAAATTATTTTTTGAATAATTTACTATAGAAAAGGCAATCCCTGGCGTAATTAAAATTTGCGACAGTAAAAAATTATTTTTTGAATAATTTACTATAGAAAAGGCAATCCCTGGCGCACTTAAAACTTGCGACAGTAAAAAATTATTTTTTGAATAATTTACTATAGAAAAGACAATCCCTGGCGTAATTAAAATTTGCGAGAGTAAAAAATTATTTTTTGAATAATTTACTATAGAAAAGGCAATGCCTGGCGCAATTAAAATTTGCGACAGTAGAAAATTATTTTTTGAATAATTTACTGTAGAAAAGGCAATCCCTGGCGCAATTAAAACTTGCGATAGTAAAAAATTATTTTTTGGATAATTTACTATAGAAAAGGCAATCCCTGGCGTAATTAGAATTTGCGACAGTATAAAATTATTTTTTGAATAATTTACTATAGAAAAGGCAATCCCTGGCGCAATTAAAATTTGCGACAGTAAAAAATTATTTTTTGAATAATTTACTATAGAAAAGGCAATCCCTGGCGCACTTAAAATTTGCGACAGTAAAAAATTATTTTTTGAATAATTTACTATAGAAAAGGCAATCCCTGGCGTAATTAAAATTTGCGACAGTAAAAAATTATTTTTTGAATAATTTACTACAGAAAAGGCAATCCCTGGCGCAATTACAATTTGCGACAGTTGAAAATTATTTTTTGAATAATTTACTATAAAAAAGGCAATCCCTGGCGCACTTAAAATTTGCGACAGTAAAAAATTATTTTTTGAATAATTTACTATAGAAAAGGCAATCCCTGGCGTAATTAAAATTTGCGACAGTATAAAATTATTTTTTGAATAATTTACTATATAGAAGGCAATCCCTGGCGTAATTAAAATTTGCGACAGTAGAAAATTATTTTTTGAATAATTTACTGTAGAAAAGGCAATCCCTGGTGCAATTAAAACTTGCGATAGTAAAAAATTATTTTTTGAATAATTTACTATAGAAAAGGCAATCCCTGGCGTAATTAAAATTTGCGACAGTATAAAATTATTTTTTGAATAATTTACTATAGAAAAGGCAATCCCTGGCGCACTTAAAATTTGCGACAGTAAAAAATTATTTTTTGAATAATTTACTACAGAAAAGGCAATCCCTGGCGCACTTAAAATTTGCGACAGTAAAAAATTATTTTTTGAATAATTTACTATAGAAAAGGCAATCCCTGGCGTAATAAAATTTGCGACAGTAAAAAATTATTTTTTGAATAATTTACTATATAAAAGGCAATCCCTGGCGCAATTACAATTTGCGACATTTGAAAGTTATTTTTTGAATAATTTACTATAAAAAAAGCAATCCCTGGCGCACTTAAAATTTGCGACAGTAGAAAATTATTTTTTGAATAATTTACTATAGAAAAGGCAATCCCTGGGATATTTAAAATTTGCGACAGTATAAAATTATTTTTTGAATAATTTACTATAGAAAAGGCAATCCCTGGCGCACTTAAAATTTGCGACAGTAAAAAATTATTTTTTGAATAATTTACTATAGAAAAGGCAATCCCTGGCGCACTTAAAATTTGCGACAGTAAAAAATTATTTTTTGAATAATTTACTATAGAAAAGGCAATCCCTGGGATATTTAAAATTTGCGACAGTATAAAATTATTTTTTGAATAATTTACTATAGAAAAGGCAATCCCTGGCGCACTTAAAATTTGCGACAGTAAAAAATTATTTTTTGAATAATTTACTATAGGAAAGGCAATCCCTGGCGTAATTAAAATTTGCGACAGTAAAAAATTATTTTTTGAATAATTTACTATAGAAAAGGCAATTCCTGGCGCAATTACAATTTGCGTCAGTTGAAAATTATTTTTTGAATAATTTACTATAAAAAAGGCAATCCCTGGCGCACTTAAAATTTGCGACAGTAAAAAATTATTTTTTGAATAATTTACTATAGAAAAGGCAATCCCTGGCGCACTTAAAATTTGCGACAGTAAAAAATTATTTTTTGAATAATTTACTATAGGAAAGGCAATCCCTGGCGTAATTAAAATTTGCGACAGTAAAAAATTATTTTTTGAATAATTTACTATAGAAAAGGCAATGCCTGGCGCAATTAAAATTTGCGACAGTAGAAAATTATTTTTTGAATAATTTACTGTAGAAAAGGCAATCCCTGGCGCAATTAAAACTTGCGATAGTAAAAAATTATTTTTTGGATAATTTACTATAGAAAAGGCAATCCCTGGCGTAATTAAAATTTGCGACAGTATAAAATTATTTTTTGAATAATTTACTATAGAAAAGGCAATCCCTGGCGCACTTAAAATTTGCGACAGTAAAAAATTATTTTTTGAATAATTTACTATAGAAAAGGCAATCCCTGGCGCACTTAAAATTTGCGACAGTAAAAAATTATTTTTTGAATAATTTACTATAGAAAAGGCAATCCCTGGCGTAATTAAAATTTGCGACAGTAAAAAATTATTTTTTGAATAATTTACTACAGAAAAGGCAATCCCTGGCGCAATTACAATTTGCGACAGTTGAAAATTATTTTTTGAATAATTTACTATAAAAAAGGCAATCCCTGGCGCACTTAAAATTTGCGACAGTAAAAAATTATTTTTTGAATAATTTACTATAGAAAAGGCAATCCCTGGCGCGATTACAATTTGCGTCAGTTGAAAATTATTTTTTGAATAATTTACTATAAAAAAGGCAATCCCTGGCGCACTTAAAATTTGCGACAGTAAAAAATTATTTTTTGAATAATTTACTATAGAAAAGGCAATCCCTGGCGCACTTAAAATTTGCGACAGTAAAAAATTATTTTTTGAATAATTTACTATAGGAAAGGCAATCCCTGGCGTAATTAAAATTTGCGACAGTAAAAAATTATTTTTTGAATAATTTACTATAGAAAAGGCAATGCCTGGCGCAATTACAATTTGAGTCAGTTGAAAATTATTTTTTGAATAATTTACTATAAAAAAGTCAATCCCTGGCGCACTTAAAATTTGCGACAGTAGAAAATTATTTTTTGAATAATTTACTATAGAAAAGGCAATCCCTGGGATATTTAAAATTTGCGACAGTAAAAAATTATTTTTTGAATAATTTACTATAGAAAAGGCAATCCCTGGCGTAATTAAAATTTGCGACAGTAAAAAATTATTTTTTGAATAATTTACTATAGAAAAGGCAATCCCTGGCGTAATTAAAATTTGCGACAGTAGAAAATTATTTTTTGAATAATTTACTATAGAAAAGGCAATCCCTGGCGTAATTAAAATTTGCGACAGTAAAAAATTATTTTTTGAATAATTTACTATAGAAAAGGCAATCCCTGGCGTAATTAAAATTTGCGACAGTAAAAAATTATTTTTTGAATAATTTACTATAGAAAAGGCAATCCCTGGCGCACTTAAAACTTGCGACAGTAAAAAATTATTTTTTGAATAATTTACTATAGAAAAGACAATCCCTGGCGTAATTAAAATTTGCGAGAGTAAAAAATTATTTTTTGAATAATTTACTATAGAAAAGGCAATGCCTGGCGCAATTAAAATTTGCGACAGTAGAAAATTATTTTTTGAATAATTTACTGTAGAAAAGGCAATCCCTGGCGCAATTAAAACTTGCGATAGTAAAAAATTATTTTTTGGATAATTTACTATAGAAAAGGCAATCCCTGGCGTAATTAGAATTTGCGACAGTATAAAATTATTTTTTGAATAATTTACTATAGAAAAGGCAATCCCTGGCGCAATTAAAATTTGCGACAGTAAAAAATTATTTTTTGAATAATTTACTATAGAAAAGGCAATCCCTGGCGCACTTAAAATTTGCGACAGTAAAAAATTATTTTTTGAATAATTTACTATAGAAAAGGCAATCCCTGGCGTAATTAAAATTTGCGACAGTAAAAAATTATTTTTTGAATAATTTACTACAGAAAAGGCAATCCCTGGCGCAATTACAATTTGCGACAGTTGAAAATTATTTTTTGAATAATTTACTATAAAAAAGGCAATCCCTGGCGCACTTAAAATTTGCGACAGTAAAAAATTATTTTTTGAATAATTTACTATAGAAAAGGCAATCCCTGGCGCGATTACAATTTGCGTCAGTTGAAAATTATTTTTTGAATAATTTACTATAAAAAAGGCAATCCCTGGCGCACTTAAAATTTGCCACAGTAAAAAATTATTTTTTGAATAATTTACTATAGAAAAGGCAATCCCTGGCGCACTTAAAATTTGCGACAGTAAAAAATTATTTTTTGAATAATTTACTACAGAAAAGGCAATCCCTGGCGCACTTAAAATTTGCGACAGTAAAAAATTATTTTTTGAATAATTTACTATAGAAAAGGCAATCCCTGGCGTAATAAAATTTGCGACAGTAAAAAATTATTTTTTGAATAATTTACTATAGAAAAGGCAATCCCTGGCGCAATTACAATTTGCGACATTTGAAAGTTATTTTTTGAATAATTTACTGTAGAAAAGGCAATCCCTGGCGCAATTAAAACTTGCGATAGTAAAAAATTATTTTTTGGATAATTTACTATAGAAAAGGCAATCCCTGGCGTAATTAAAATTTGCGACAGTATAAAATTATTTTTTGAATAATTTACTATAGAAAAGGCAATCCCTGGCGCACTTAAAATTTGCGACAGTAAAAAATTATTTTTTGAATAATTTACTATAGAAAAGGCAATCCCTGGCGCACTTAAAATTTGCGACAGTAAAAAATTATTTTTTGAATAATTTACTATAGAAAAGGCAATCCCTGGCGTAATTAAAATTTGCGACAGTAAAAAATTATTTTTTGAATAATTTACTACAGAAAAGGCAATCCCTGGCGCAATTACAATTTGCGACAGTTGAAAATTATTTTTTGAATAATTTACTATAAAAAAGGCAATCCCTGGCGCACTTAAAATTTGCGACAGTAAAAAATTATTTTTTGAATAATTTACTATAGAAAAGGCAATCCCTGGCGCGATTACAATTTGCGTCAGTTGAAAATTATTTTTTGAATAATTTACTATAAAAAAGGCAATCCCTGGCGCACTTAAAATTTGCGACAGTAAAAAATTATTTTTTGAATAATTTACTATAGAAAAGGCAATCCCTGGCGCACTTAAAATTTGCGACAGTAAAAAATTATTTTTTGAATAATTTACTATAGGAAAGGCAATCCCTGGCGTAATTAAAATTTGCGACAGTAAAAAATTATTTTTTGAATAATTTACTATAGAAAAGGCAATGCCTGGCGCAATTACAATTTGAGTCAGTTGAAAATTATTTTTTGAATAATTTACTATAAAAAAGTCAATCCCTGGCGCACTTAAAATTTGCGACAGTAGAAAATTATTTTTTGAATAATTTACTATAGAAAAGGCAATCCCTGGGATATTTAAAATTTGCGACAGTAAAAAATTATTTTTTGAATAATTTACTATAGAAAAGGCAATCCCTGCCGTAATTAAAATTTGCGACAGTAAAAAATTATTTTTTGAATAATTTACTATAGAAAAGGCAATCCCTGGCGTAATTAAAATTTGCGACAGTAGAAAATTATTTTTTGAATAATTTACTATAGAAAAGGCAATCCCTGGCGTAATTAAAATTTGCGACAGTAAAAAATTATTTTTTGAATAATTTACTATAGAAAAGGCAATCCCTGGCGTAATTAAAATTTGCGACAGTAAAAAATTATTTTTTGAATAATTTACTATAGAAAATGCAATCCCTGGCGCACTTAAAACTTGCGACAGTAAAAAATTATTTTTTGAATAATTTACTATAGAAAAGACAATCCCTGGCGTAATTAAAATTTGCGAGAGTTGAAAATTATTTTTTGAATAATTTACTATAGAAAAGGCAATCCCTGGCGTATTTAAAATTTGCGACAGTAGAAAATTATTTTTTGAATAATTTACTATAGAAAAGGCAATCCCTGGGATATTTAAAATTTGCGACAGTATAAAATTATTTTTTGAATAATTTACTATAGAAAAGGCAATCCCTGGCGTATTTAAAATTTGCGACAGTATAAAATTAATTTTTGAAAAATTTACTATATAAAAGGCAATCCCTGGCGTAATTAAAATTTGCGACAGTAGAAAATTATTTTTGAATAATTTACTGTAGAAAAGGCAATCCCTGGCGCAATTAAAACTTGCGATAGTAAAAAATTATTTTTTGAATAATTTACTATAGAAAAGGCAAACCCTGGCGTAATTAAAATTTGCGACAGTAAAAAATTATTTTTTGCAAAATTTACTATAGAAAAGGCAATCCCTGGCGTAATTAAAATTTGCGACAGTAGAAAATTATTTTTTGAATAATTTACTGTAGAAAAGGCAATCCCTGGCGCAATTAAAACTTGCGATAGTAAAAAATTATTTTTTGAATAATTTACTATAGAAAAGGCAATCCCTAGCGTAATTAAAATTTGCGACAGTAAAAAATTATTTTTTGAATAATTTACTGTAGAAAAGGCAATCCCTGGCGCAATTAAAACTTGCGATAGTAAAAAATTATTTTTTGAATAATTTACTATAGAAAAGGCAATCCCTGGCGTAATTAAAATTTGCGACAGTATAAAATTATTTTTTGAATAATTTACTATAGAAAAGGCAATCCCTGGCGCACTTAAAATTTGCGACAGTAAAAAATTATTTTTTGAATAATTTACTATAGGAAAGGCAATCCCTGGCGTAATTAAAATTTGCGACAGTAAAAAATTATTTTTTGAATAATTTACTATAGAAATGGCAATCCCTGGCGCACTTAAAATTTGCGACAGTAAAAAATTATTTTTTGAATAATTTACTATAGGAAAGGCAATCCCTGGCGTAATTAAAATTTGCGACAGTAAAAAATTATTTTTTGAATAATTTACTATAGAAAAGGCAATGCCTGGCGCAATTACAATTTGAGTCAGTTGAAAATTATTTTTTGAATAATTTACTATAAAAAAGGCAATCCCTGGCGCACTTAAAATTTGCGACAGTAGAAAATTATTTTTTGAATAATTTACTATAGAAAAGGCAATCCCTGGGATATTTAAAATTTGCGACAGTAAAAAATTATTTTTTGAATAATTTACTATAGAAAAGGCAATCCCTGGCGTAATTAAAATTTGCGACAGTAAAAAATTATTTTTTGAATAATTTACTATAGAAAAGGCAATCCCTGGCGTAATTAAAATTTGCGACAGTAGAAAATTATTTTTTGAATAATTTACTATAGAAAAGGCAATCCCTGGCGTAATTAAAATTTGCGACAGTAAAAAATTATTTTTTGAATAATTTACTATAGAAAAGGCAATCCCTGGCGTAATTAAAATTTGCGACAGTAAAAAATTATTTTTTGAATAAATTACTATAGAAAAGGCAATCCCTGGCGCACTTAAAACTTGCGACAGTAAAAAATTATTTTTTGAATAATTTACTATAGAAAAGACAATCCCTGGCGTAATTAAAATTTGCGAGAGTTGAAAATTATTTTTTGAATAATTTACTATAGAAAAGGCAATCCCTGGCGTATTTAAAATTTGCGACAGTAGAAAATTATTTTTTGAATAATTTACTATAGAAAAGGCAATCCCTGGGATATTTAAAATTTGCGACAGTATAAAATTATTTTTTGAATAATTTACTATAGAAAAGGCAATCCCTGGCGTATTTAAAATTTGCGACAGTATAAAATTAATTTTTGAAAAATTTACTATATAAAAGGCAATCCCTGGCGTAATTAAAATTTGCGACAGTAGAAAATTATTTTTTGAATAATTTACTGTAGAAAAGGCAATCCCTGGCGCAATTAAAACTTGCGATAGTAAAAAATTATTTTTTGAATAATTCACTATAGAAAATGCAATCCCTGGCGTAATTAAAATTTGCGACTGTAAAAATTTATTTTTTGCAAAATTTACTATAGGAAAGGCAATCCCTGGCGTAATTAAAATTTGCGACAGTATAAAATTATTTTTTGAATAATTTACTATAGAAAAGGCAATCCCTGGCGTAATTAAAATTTGCGACAGTAGAAAATTATTTTTTGAATAATTTACTGTAGAAAAGGCAATCCCTGGCGTAATTAAAACTTGCGATAGTAAAAAATTATTTTTTGGATAATTTACTATAGAAAAGGCAATCCCTGGCGTAATTAAAATTTGCGACAGTATAAAATTATTTTTTGAATAATTTACTATAGAAAAGGCAATCCCTGGCGCACTTAAAATTTGCGACAGTAAAAAATTATTTTTTGAATAATTTACTATAGAAAAGGCAATCCCTGGCGCACTTAAAATTTGCGACAGTAAAAAATTATTTTTTGAATAATTTACTATAGAAAAGGCAATCCCTGGCGTAATTAAAATTTGCGACAGTAAAAAATTATTTTTTGAATAATTTACTACAGAAAAGGCAATCCCTGGCGCAATTACAATTTGCGACAGTTGAAAATTATTTTTTGAATAATTTACTATAAAAAAGGCAATCCCTAGCGCACTTAAAATTTGCGACAGTAGAAAATTATTTTTTGAATAATTTACTATAGAAAAGGCAATCCCTGGGATATTTAAAATTTGCGACAGTAAAAAATTATTTTTTGAATAATTTACTATAGAAAAGGCAATCCCTGGCGTAATTAAAATTTGCGACAGTAAAAAATTATTTTTTGAATAATTTACTATAGAAAAGGCAATCCCTGGCGTAATTAAAATTTGCGACAGTAGAAAATTATTTTTTGAATAATTTACTATAGAAAAGGCAATTCCTGGCGTAATTAAATTTTGCGACAGTAAAAAATTATTTTTTGAATAATTTACTATAGAAAAGGCAATCCCTGGCGTAATTAAAATTTGCGACAGTAAAAAATTATTTTTTGAATAATTTACTACAGAAAAGGCAATCCCTGGCGCACTTAAAATTTGCGACAGTAAAAAATTATTTTTTGAATAATTTACTATAGAAAAGGCAATCCCTGGCGTAATTAAAATTTGCGAGAGTTGAAAATTATTTTTTGAATAATTTATAGAAAAGGCAATACCTGGCGCACTTAAAATTTGCGACAGTAAAAAATTATTTTTTGAATAATTTACTATAGAAAAGGCAATCCCTGGCGTAATTAAAATAATTAAAATTTGCGAGAGTTGAAAATTATTTTTTGAATAATTTACTAAAGAAATGGCAATCCCTGGCGTATTTAAAATTTGCGACAGTAGAAAATTATTTTTTGAATAATTTACTATAGAAAAGGCAATCCCTGGGATATTTAAAATTTGCGACAGTATAAAATTATTTTTTGAATAATTTACTATAGAAAAGGCAATCCCTGGCGTATTTAAAATTTGCGACAGTATAAAATTAATTTTTGAAAAATTTACTATATAAAAGGCAATCCATGGCGTAATTAAAATTTGCGACAGTAGAAAATTATTTTTGAATAATTTACTGTAGAAAAGGCAATCCCTGGCGCAATTAAAACTTGCGATAGTAAAAAATTATTTTTTGAATAATTTACTATAGAAAAGGCAATCCCTGGCGTAATTAAAATTTGCGACAGTAAAAAATTATTTTTTGCAAAATTTACTATAGAAAAGGCAATCCCTGGCGTAATTAAAATTTGCGACAGTATAAAATTATTTTTTGCAAAATTTACTATAGAAAAGGCAATCCCTGGCGTAATTAAAATTTGCGACAGTATAAAATTATTTTTTGAATAATTTACTATAGAAAAGGCAATCCCTGGCGTAATTAAAATTTGCGACAGTAGAAAATTATTTTTTGAATAATTTACTGTAGAAAAGGCAATCCCTGGCGCAATTAAAACTTGCGATAGTAAAAAATTATTTTTTGGATAATTTACTATAGAAAAGGCAATCCCTGGCGTAATTAAAATTTGCGACAGTATAAAATTAATTTTTGAAAAATTTGCTATATAAAAGGCAATCCATGGCGTAATTAAAATTTGCGACAGTAGAAAATTATTTTTGAATAATTTACTGTAGAAAAGGCAATCCCGGGCGCAATTAAAACTTGCGATAGTAAAAAATTATTTTTTGAATAATTTACTATAGAAAAGGCAATCCCTGGCGTAATTAAAATTTGCGACAGTAAAAAATTATTTTTTGCAAAATTTACTATAGAAAAGGCAATCCCTGGCGTAATTAAAATTTGCGACAGTATAAAATTATTTTTTGAATAATTTACTATATAAAAGGCAATCCCTGGCGTAATTAAAATTTGCGACAGTAGAAAATTATTTTTTGAATAATTTACTGTAGAAAAGGCAATCCCTGGCGCAATTAAAACTTGCGATAGTAAAAAATTATTTTTTGAATAATTTACTATAGAAAAGGCAATCCCTGGCGTAATTAAAATTTGCGACAGTATAAAATTATTTTTTGAATAATTTACTATAGAAAAGGCAATCCCTGGCGCACTTAAAATTTGCGACAGTAAAAAATTATTTTTTGAATAATTTACTATAGAAAAGGCAATCCCTGGCGCACTTAAAATTTGCGACAGTAAAAAATTATTTTTTGAATAATTTACTATAGAAAAGGCAATCCCTGGCGCACTTAAAATTTGCGACAGTAGAAAATTATTTTTTGAATAATTTACTATAGAAAAGGCAATCCCTGGGATATTTAAAATTTGCGACAGTAAAAAATTATTTTTTTAATAATTTACTATAGAAAAGGCAATCCCTGGCGTAATTAAAATTTGCGACAGTAAAAAATTATTTTTTGAATAATTTACTACAGAAAAGGCAATCCCTGGCGTAATTAAAATTTGCGACAGTATAAAATTATTTTTTGAATAATTTACTATATAAAAGGCAATCCCTGGCGTATTTAAAATTTGCGACAGTATAAAATTATTTTTTGAATAATTTACTATAGAAAAGGCAATCCCTGGCGTAATTAAAATTTGCGACAGTATAAAATTATTTTTTGAATAATTTACTATATAAATGGCAATCCCTGGCGTATTTAAAATTTGCGACAGTATAAAATTATTTTTTGAATAATTTACTATAGAAAAGGCAATCCCTGGCGCATTTAAAATTTGCGACAGTATAAAATTAATTTTTGAAAAATTTACTATATAAAAGGCAATCCCTGGCGTAATTAAAATTTGCGACAGTAGAAAATTATTTTTTGAATAATTTACTGTAGAAAAGGCAATCCCTGGCGCAATTAAAACTTGCGATAGTAAAAAATTATTTTTTGAATAATTTACTATAGAAAAGGCAATCCCTGGCGTAATTAAAATTTGCGACTGTAAAAAATTATTTTTTGCAAAATTTACTATAGAAAAGGCAATCCCTGGCGTAATTAAAATTTGCGACAGTATAAAATTATTTTTTGAATAATTTACTATAGAAAAGGCAATCCCTGGCGTAATTAAAATTTGCGACAGTAGAAAATTATTTTTGGAATAATTTACTGTAGAAAAGGCAATCCCTGGCGCAATTAAAACTTGCGATAGTAAAAAAATATGTTTTGAATAATTTACTATAGAAAAGGCAATCCCTGGCGTAATTAAAATTTGCGACAGTATAAAATTATTTTTTGAATAATTTACTATAGAAAAGGCAATCCCTGGCGCACTTAAAATTTGCGACAGTAAAAAATTATTTTTTGAATAATTTACTATAGAAAAGGCAATCCCTGGCGCACTTAAAATTTGCGACAGTAAAAAATTATTTTTTGAATAATTTACTATAGAAAAGGCAATCCCTTGCGTAATTAAAATTTGCGACAGTAAAAAATTATTTTTTGAATAATTTACTATAGAAAAGGCAATCCCTGGCGCAATTACAATTTGCGACAGTTGAAAATTATTTTTTGAATAATTTACTATAAAAAAGGCAATCCATGGCGCACTTAAAATTTGCGACAGTAGAAAATTATTTTTTGAATAATTTACTATAGAAAAGGCAATCCCTGGGATATTTAAAATTTGCGACAGTAAAAAATTATTTTTTGAATAATTTACTATAGAAAAGCAATCCCTGGCGTAATTAAAATTTGCGAAAGTAAAAAATTATTTTTTGAATAATTTACTATAGAAAAGGCAATCCCTGGCGTAATTAAAATTTGCGACAGTAGAAAATTATTTTTTGAATAATTTATTATAGAAAAGGCAATCCCTGGCGTAATTAAAATTTGCGACAGTAAAAAATTATTTTTTGAATAATTTACTATAGAAAAGGCAATCCCTGGCGTAATTAAAATTTGCGACAGTAAAAAATTATTTTTTGAATAATTTACTATAGAAAAGGCAATCCCTGGCGCACTTAAAATTTGCGACAGTAAAAAATTATTTTTTGAATAATTTACTATAGAAAAGGCAATCCCTGGCGTAATTAAAATTTGCGAGAGTTGAAAATTATTTTTTGAATAATTTATAGAAAAGGCAATCCCTGGCGCACTTAAAATTTGCGACAGTAAAAAATTATTTTTTGAATAATTTACTATAGAAAAGGCAATCCCTGGCGTAATTAAAATAATTAAAATTTGCGAGAGTTGAAAATTATTTTTTGAATAATTTACTATAGAAAAGGCAATCCCTGGCGTATTTAAAATTTGCGACAGTAGAAAATTATTTTTTGAATAATTTACTATAGAAAAGGCAATCCCTGGGATATTTAAAATTTGCGACAGTATAAAATTATTTTTTGAATAATTTACTATAGAAAAGGCAATCCCTGGCGTATTTAAAATTTGCGACAGTATAAAATTAATTTTTGAAAAATTTACTATATAAAAGGCAATCCCTGGCGTAATTAAAATTTGCGACAGTAGAAAATTATTTTTGAATAATTTTCTGTAGAAAAGGCAATCCCTGGCGCAATTAAAACTTGCGATAGTAAAAAATTATTTTTTGAATAATTTACTATAGAAAAGGCAATCCCTGGCGTAATTAAAATTTGCGACAGTAAAAAATTATTTTTTGCAAAATTTACTATAGAAAAGGCAATCCCTGGCATAATTAAAATTTGCGACAGTATAAAATTATTTTTTGAATAATTTACTATATAGAAGGCAATCCCTGGCGTAATTAAAATTTGCGACAGTAGAAAATTATTTTTTGAATAATTTACTGTAGAAAAGGCAATCCCTGGCGCAATTAAAACTTGCGATAGTAAAAAATTATTTTTTGAATAATTTACTATAGAAAAGGCAATCCCTGGCGTAATTAAAATTTGCGACAGTATAAAATTATTTTTTGCAAAATTTACTATAGAAAAGGCAATCCCTGGCGTAATTAAAATTTGCGACAGTATAAAATTATTTTTTGAATAATTTACTATAGAAAAGGCAATCCCTGGCGCACTTAAAATTTGCGACAGTAGAAAATTATTTTTTGAATAATTTACTATAGAAAAGGCAATCCCTGGGATATTTAAAATTTGCGACAGTATAAAATTATTTTTTGAATAATTTACTATAGAAAAGGCAATCCCTGGCGTAATTAAAATTTGCGACAGTAAAAAATTATTTTTTGAATAATTTACTATAGAAAGGGCAATCCCTGGCGTAATTAAAATTTGCGACAGTAGAAAATTATTTTTTGAATAATTTACTATAGAAAAGGCAATCCCTGGCGTAATTAAAATTTGCGACAGTAAAAAATTATTTTTTTAATAATTTACTATAAAAAAGGCAATCCCTGGCGTAATTAAAATTTGCGACAAAAAAAAATTATTTTTTGAATAATTTACTATAGAAAAGGCAATCGCTGGCGCACTTAAAATTTGCGACAGTAAAAAATTATTTTTTGAATAATTTACTATAGAAAAGGCAATCCCTGGCGTAATTAAAATTTGCGAGAGTTGAAAATTATTTTTTGAATAATTTATAGAAAAGGCAATCCCTGGCGCACTTAAAATTTGCGACAGTAAAAAATTATTTTTTGAATAATTTACTATAGAAAAGGCAATCCCTGGCGTAATTAAAATTCGCGAGAGTTGAAAATTATTTTTTGAATAATTTACTATAGAAAAGGCAATCCCTGGCGTATTTAAAATTTGCGACAGTAGAAAATTATTTTTTGAATAATTTACTATAGAAAAGGCAATCTCTGGGATATTTAAAATTTGCGACAGTATAAAATTATTTTTTGAATAATTTACTATAGAATAGGCAACCCCTGGCGTATTTAAAATTTGCGACAGTATAAAATTAATTTTTGAAAAATTTACTATATAAATGGCAATCCCTGGCGTTATTAAAATTTGCGACAGTAGAAAATTATTTTTGAATAATTTACTGTAGAAAAGGCAATCCCTGGCGCAATTAAAACTTGCGATAGTAAAAAATTATTTTTTGAATAATTTACTATAGAAAAGGCAATCCCTGGCGTAATTAAAATTTGCGACAGTAAAAAATTATTTTTTGCAAAATTTACTATAGAAAAGGCAATCCCTGGCGTAATTAAAATTTGCGACAGTATAAAATTATTTTTTGAATAATTTACTATATAAAAGGCAATCCCTGGCGTAATTAAAATTTGCGACAGTAGAAAATTATTTTTTGAATAATTTACTGTAGAAAAGGCAATCCCTGGCGCAATTAAAACTTGCGATAGTAAAAAATTATTTTTTGAATAATTTACTATAGAAAAGGCAATCCCTGGCGTAATTAAAATTTGCGACAGTATAAAATTATTTTTTGAATAATTTAATATAGAAAAGGCAATCCCTGGCGCACTTAAAATTTGCGACAGTAAAAAATTATTTTTTGAATAATTTACTATAGAAAAGGCAATCCCTGGCGCAATTAAAATTTGCGACAGTATAAAATATTTTTTGAATAATTTACTATAGAAAAGGCAATCCATGGCGTAATTAAAATTTGCGACAGTATAAAATTATTTTTTGAATAATTTACTATAGAAAATGCAATCCCTGGCGCACTTAAAATTTGCGACAGTAAAAAATTATTTTTTGAATAATTTACTATAGAAAAGGCAATCCCTGGCGCAATTACAATTTGCGACAGTTGAAAATTATTTTTTGAATAATTTACTATAGAAAAGGCAATCCCTGGCGTAATTAAATTTGCGACAGTTGAAAATTATTTTTTGAAAAATTTACTATAGAAAAGGCAATCCCTGGCGTATTTAAAATTTGCGACAGTAGAAAATTATTTTTTGAATAATTTACTATAGAAAAGGCAATCCCTGGCGTAGTTAAAATTTGCGACAGTATAAAATTATTTTTTGAATAATTTACTATAGAAAAGGCAATCCCTGGCGTATTTAAAATTTGCGACAGTATAAAATTATTTTTTGAAAAATTTACTATAGAAAAGGCAATCCCTGGCGCACTTAAAATTTGCGACAGTAAAAAATTATTTTTTGAATAATTTACTATAGAAAAGGCAATCCCTGGCGCAATTACAATTTGCGACAGTTGAAAATTATTTTTTGTATAATTTACTATAGAATAGGCAATCCCTGGCGCAATTAAAATTTGCGACAGTAAAAAATTATTTTTTGCTAAATTTACTATAGAAAAGGCAATCCCTGGCGCACTTAAAATTTGCGACAGTAAAAAATTATTTTTTGAATAATTTACTATAGAAAAGGCAATCCCTGGCGTAATTAAAATTTGCGACAGTTGAAAATTATTTTTTGAATAATTTACTATAGAAAAGGCAATCCTTGGCGTATTTAAAATTTGCGACAGTAGAAAATTATTTTTTGAATAATTTACTGTAGAAAAGGCAACACCTGGCGCAATTAAAACTTGCGATAGTAAAAAATTATTTTTTGAAAAATTTACTAAATAAAAGGCAATCCCTGGCGCAATTACAATTTGCGACAGTTGAAAATTATTTTTTGTATAATTTACTATAGAATAGGCAATCCCTGGCGCAATTAAAATTTGCGACAGTAAAAAATTATTTTTTGCAAAATTTACTATAGAAAAGGCAATCCCTGGCGCAATTACAATTTGCGACAGTTGAAAATTATTTTTTGTATAATTTACTATAGAATAGGCAATCCCTGGCGCAATTAAAATTTGCGACAGTAAAAAATTATTTTTTGCAAAATTTACTATAGAAAAGGCAATCCCTGGCGCACTTAAAATTTGCGACAGTAAAAAATTATTTTTTGAATAATTTACTATAGAAAAGGCAATCCCTGGCGTAATTAAAATTTGCGACAGTTGAAAATTATTTTTTGAATAATTTACTATAGAAAAGGCAATCCCTGGCGCACTTAAAATTTGCGACAGTAAAAAATTATTTTTTGAATAATTTACTATAGAAAAGCAATCCCTGGCGCAATTACAATTTGCGACAGTTGAAAATTATTTTTTGAATAATTTACTATAGAAAAGGCAATCCCTGGCGCAATTAAAATTTGCGACAGTAAAAAATTATTTTTTGCAAAATTTACTATAGAATAGGCAATCCCTGGCGCACTTAAAATTTGCGACAGTAAAAAATTATTTTCTGAATAATTTACTATAGAAAAGGCAATCCCTGGCGTAATTAAAATTTGCGACAGTTGAAAATTATTTTTTGAATAATTTACTATAGAAAAGGCAATCCCAGGGGTATTTAAAATTTGCGACAGTAGAAAATTATTTTTTGAATAATTTACTATAGAAAAGGCAATCCCTGGCGTAATTAAAATTTGCGACAGTATAAAATTATTTTTTGAATAATTTACTATAGAAAAGGCAATCCCTGGCGCACTTAAAATTTGCGACAGTAAAAAATTATTTTTTGAATAATTTACTATAGAAAAGGCAATCCCTGGCGCAATTAAAATTTGCGACAGTATAAAATTATTTTTTGAATAATTTACTATAGAAAAGGCAATCCATGGCGTAATTAAAATTTGCGACAGTATAAAATTATTTTTTGAATAATTTACTATAGAAAAGGCAATCCCTGGCGCACTTAAAATTTGCGACAGTAAAAAATTATTTTTTGAATAATTTACTATAGAAAAGGCAATCCCTGGCGCAATTACAATTTGCGACAGTTGAAAATTATTTTTTGAATAATTTACTATAGAAAAGGCAATCCCTGGCGTAATTAAATTTGCGACAGTTGAAAATTATTTTTTGAAAAATTTACTATAGAAAAGGCAATCCCTGGCGTATTTAAAATTTGCGACAGTAGAAAATTATTTTTTGAATAATTTACTATATAAAAGGCAATCCCTGGCGTAGTTAAAATTTGCGACAGTATAAAATTATTTTTTGAATAATTTACTATAGAAAAGGCAATCCCTGGCGTATTTAAAATTTGCGACAGTATAAAATTATTTTTTGAAAAATTTACTATAGAAAAGGCAATCCCTGGCGCACTTAAAATTTTCGACAGTAAAAAATTATTTTTTGAATAATTTACTATAGAAAAGGCAATCCCTGGCGCAATTACAATTTGCGACAGTTGAAAATTATTTTTTGAATAATTTACTATAGAATAGGCAATCCCTGGCGCAATTAAAATTTGCGACAGTAAAAAATTATTTTTTGCAAAATTTACTATAGAAAAGGCAATCCCTGGCGCACTTAAAATTTGCGACAGTAAAAAATTATTTTTTGAATAATTTACTATAGAAAAGGCATTCCCTGGCGTAATTAAAATTTGCGACAGTTGAAAATTATTTTTTGAATAATTTACTATAGAAAAGGCAATCCTTGGCGTATTTAAAATTTGCGACAGTAGAAAATTATTTTTTGAATAATTTACTGTAGAAAAGGCAACCCCTGGCGCAATTAAAACTTGCGATAGTAAAAAATTATTTTTTGAAAAATTTACTAAATAAAAGGCAATCCCTGGCGTAATTAAAATTTGCGACAGTTGAAAATTATTTTTTGAATAATTTACTATAGAAAAAGCAATCCCTGGCGCAATTAAAATTTGCGACAGTAAAAAATTATTTTTTGAATAATTTACTATAGAAAAGGCAATCCCTGGCGTAATTAAAATTTGCGACAGTATAAAATTATTTTTTGAATAATTTACTATAGAAAAGGCAATCCCTGGCGTATTTAAAATTTGCGACAGTATAAAATTATTTTTTGAAAAATTTACTATAGAAAAGGCAATCCCTGGCGCACTTAAAATTTGCGACCGTAGAAAATTATTTTTTGAATAATTTACTGTAGAAAAGGCAATCCCTGGCTCAATTACAATTTGCGATAGTAAAAAAATATTTTTTGAATAATTTACTATAGAAAAGGCAATCCCTGGCGCAATTAAAATTTGCGACAGTAAAAAATTATTTTTTGCAAAATTTACTATAGAAAAGGCAATCCCTGGCGCACTTAAAATTTGCGACAGTATAAAATTAATTTTTGAAAAATTTACTATATAAAAGGCAATCCATGGCGCACTTAAAATTTGCGACAGTAAAAAATTATTTTTTGAATAATTTACTATAGAAAAGGCAATCCCTGGCGCAATTAAAATTTGCGACAGTATAAAATTATTTTTTGAATAATTTACTATAGAAAAGGCAATCCATGGCGTAATTAAAATTTGCGACAGTATAAAATTATTTTTTGAATAATTTACTATAGAAAAGGCAATCCCTGGCGCACTTAAAATTTGCGACAGTAAAAAATTATTTTTTGAATAATTTACTATAGAAAAGGCAATCCCTGGCGCAATTACAATTTGCGACAGTTGAAAATTATTTTTTGAATAATTTACTATAGAAAAGGCAATCCCTGGCGTAATTAAATTTGCGACAGTTGAAAATTATTTTTTGAAAAATTTACTATAGAAAAGGCAATCCCTGGCGTATTTAAAATTTGCGACAGTAGAAAATTATTTTTTGAATAATTTACTATATAAAAGGCAATCCCTGGCGTAGTTAAAATTTGCGACAGTATAAAATTATTTTTTGAATAATTTACTATAGAAAAGGCAATCCCTGGCGTATTTAAAATTTGCGACAGTATAAAATTATTTTTTGAAAAATTTACTATAGAAAAGGCAATCCCTGGCGCACTTAAAATTTTCGACAGTAAAAAATTATTTTTTGAATAATTTACTATAGAAAAGGCAATCCCTGGCGCAATTACAATTTGCGACAGTTGAAAATTATTTTTTGAATAATTTACTATAGAATAGGCAATCCCTGGCGCAATTAAAATTTGCGACAGTAAAAAATTATTTTTTGCAAAATTTACTATAGAAAAGGCAATCCCTGGCGCACTTAAAATTTGCGACAGTAAAAAATTATTTTTTGAATAATTTACTATAGAAAAGGCATTCCCTGGCGTAATTAAAATTTGCGACAGTTGAAAATTATTTTTTGAATAATTTACTATAGAAAAGGCAATCCTTGGCGTATTTAAAATTTGCGACAGTAGAAAATTATTTTTTGAATAATTTACTGTAGAAAAGGCAACCCCTGGCGCAATTAAAACTTGCGACAGTTGAAAATTATTTTTTGAATAATTTACTATAGAATAGGCAATCCCTGGCGCAATTAAAATTTGCGACAGTAAAAAATTATTTTTTGCAAAATTTACTATAGAAAAGGCAATCCCTGGCGCACTTAAAATTTGCGACAGTAAAAAATTATTTTTTGAATAATTTACTATAGAAAAGGCATTCCCTGGCGTAATTAAAATTTGCGACAGTTGAAAATTATTTTTTGAATAATTTACTATAGAAAAGGCAATCCCTGGCGCACTTAAAATTTGCGACAGTAAAAAATTATTTTTTGAATAATTTACTATAGAAAAGGCAATCCCTGGCGCAATTACAATTTGCGACAGTTGAAAATTATTTTTTGAATAATTTACTATAGAAAAGGCAATCCCTGGCGTAATTAAAATTGCGACAGTTGAAAATTATTTTTTGAAAAATTTACTATAGAAAAGGCAATCCCTGGCGTATTTAAAATTTGCGACAGTAGAAAATTATTTTTTGAATAATTTACTATATAAAAGGCAATCCCTGGCGTAGTTAAAATTTGCGACAGTATAAAATTATTTTTTGAATAATTTACTATAGAAAAGGCAATCCCTGGCGTATTTAAAATTTGCGACAGTATAAAATTATTTTTTGAAAAATTTACTATAGAAAAGGCAATCCCTGGCGCACTTAAAATTTTCGACAGTAAAAAATTATTTTTTGAATAATTTACTATAGAAAAGGCAATCCCTGGCGCAATTACAATTTGCGACAGTTGAAAATTATTTTTTGAATAATTTACTATAGAATAGGCAATCCCTGGCGCAATTAAAATTTGCGACAGTAAAAAATTATTTTTTGCAAAATTTACTATAGAAAAGGCAATCCCTGGCGCACTTAAAATTTGCGACAGTAAAAAATTATTTTTTGAATAATTTACTATAGAAAAGGCATTCCCTGGCGTAATTAAAATTTGCGACAGTTGAAAATTATTTTTTGAATAATTTACTATAGAAAAGGCAATCCTTGGCGTATTTAAAATTTGCGACAGTAGAAAATTATTTTTTGAATAATTTACTGTAGAAAAGGCAACCCCTGGCGCAATTAAAACTTGCGATAGTAAAAAATTATTTTTTGAAAGATTTACTAAATAAAAGGCAATCCCTGGCGTAATTAAAATTTGCGACAGTTGAAAATTATTTTTTGAATAATTTACTATAGAAAAAGCAATCCCTGGCGCAATTAAAATTTGCGACAGTAAAAAATTATTTTTTGAATAATTTACTATAGAAAAGGCAATCCCTGGCGTAATTAAAATTTGCGACAGTATAAAATTATTTTTTGAATAATTTACTATAGAAAAGGGCAATCCCTGGCGTATTTAAAATTTGCGACAGTATAAAATTATTTTTTGAAAAATTTACTATAGAAAAGGCAATCCCTGGCGCACTTAAAATTTGCGACCGTAGAAAATTATTTTTTGAATAATTTACTGTAGAAAAGGCAATCCCTGGCTCAATTACAATTTGCGATAGTAAAAAAATATTTTTTGAATAATTTACTATAGAAAAGGCAATCCCTGGCGCAATTAAAATTTGCGACAGTAAAAAATTATTTTTTGCAAAATTTACTATAGAAAAGGCAATCCCTGGCGCACTTAAAATTTGCGACAGTATAAAATTAATTTTTGAAAAATTTACTATATAAAAGGCAATCCCTGGCGTAATTAAAATTTGCGACAGTTGAAAATTATTTTTTGAATAATTTACTATAGAAAAGGCAATGCCTGGCGCAATTAAAATTTGCGACAGTAAAAAATTATTTTTTGAATAATTTACTATAGAAAAGGCAATCCCTGGCGTAATTAAAATTTGCGATAGTATAAAATTATTTTTTGAATAATTTACTATAGAAAAGGCAATCCCTGGCGTAATTAAAATTTGCGACAGTAAAAAATTATTTTTTGCAAAATTTACTATAGAAAAGGCAATCCCTGGCGCACTTAAAATTTGCGACAGTATAAAATTAATTTTTGAAAAATTTACTATATAAAAGGCAATCCCTGGCGTAATTAAAATTTGCGACAGTTGAAAATTATTTTTTGAATAATTTACTATAGAAAAGGCAATCCCTGGAGCAATTAAAATTTGCGACAGTAAAAAATTATTTTTTGAATAATTTACTATAGAAAAGGCAATCCCTGGCGTAGTTAAAATTTGCGACAGTATAAAATTATTTTTTGAATAATTTACTATAGAAAAGGCAATCCCTGGCGTATTTAAAATTTGCGACAGTATAAAATTATTTTTTGAAAAATTTACTATAGAAAAGGCAATCCCTGGCGCACTTAAAATTTGCGACAGTAAAAAATAATTTTTAGAATAATTTACTATAGAAAAGGCAATCCCTGGCGCAATTACAATTTGCGACAGTTGAAAATTATTTTTTGAATAATTTACTATAGAATAGGCAATCCCTGGCGCAATTAAAATTTGCGACAGTAAAAAATAATTTTTTGCAAAATTTACTATAGAAAAGGCAATCCCTGGCGCACTTAAAATTTGCGACAGTAAAAAATTATTTCTTGAATAATTTACTATAGAAAAGGCAATCCCTGGCGTAATTAAAATTTGCGACAGTTGAAAATTATTTTTTGAATAATTTACTATAGAAAAGGCAATCCTTGGCGTATTTAAAATTTGCGACAGTAGAAAATTACTTTTTGAATAATTTACTGTAGAAAAGGCAACCCCTGGCGCAATTAAAACTTGCGATAGTAAAAAATTATTTTTTGAAAAAATTACTAAATAAAAGGCAATCCCTGGCGTAATTAAAATTTGCCACAGTTGAAAATTATTTTTTGAATAATTTCCTATAGAAAAAGCAATCCCTGGCGCAATTAAAATTTGCGACAGTAAAAAATTATTTTTTGAATAATTTACTATAGAAAAGGCAATCCCTGGCGTAATTAAAATTTGCGACAGTATAAAATTATTTTTTGAATAATTTACTATAGAAAAGGCAATCCCTGGCGTATTTAAAATTTGCGACAGTATAAAATTATTTTTTGAAAAATTTACTATAGAAAAGGCAATCCCTGGCGCTCTTAAAATTTGCGACAGTAAAAAATTATTTTTTGAATAATTTACTATAGAAATGGCAATCCCTTGCGCAATTACAATTTGCGACAGTTGAAAATTATTTTTTGAATAATTTACTATAGAAAAGGCAATCCCTGGCGCAATTAAAATTTGCGACAGTAAAAAATTATTTTTTGCAAAATTTACTATAGAAAAGGCAATCCCTGGCGCACTTAAAATTTGCGACAGTAAAAAATTATTTTCTGAATAATTTACTATAGAAAAGGCAATCCGTGGCGTAATTAAAATTTGCGACAGTTGAAAATTATTTTTTGAATATTTTACTATAGAAAAGGCAATCCCTGGCGTATTTAAAATTTGCGACAGTAGAAAATTATTTTTTGAATAATTTACTGTAGAAAAGGCAATCCCTGGCGTAATTAAAATTTGCGACAGTTGAAAATTATTTTTTGAATAATTTACTATAGAAAAAGCAATCCCTGGCGCAATTAAAATTTGCGACAGTAAAAAATTATTTTTTGAATAATTTACTATAGAAAAGGCAATCCCTGGCGTAATTAAAATTTGCGACAGTATAAAATTATTTTTTGAATAATTTACTATAGAAAAGGCAATCCCTGGCGTATTTAAAATTTGCGACAGTATAAAATTATTTTTTGAAAAATTTACTATAGAAAAGGCAATCCCTGGCGCACTTAAAATTTGCGAGAATAAAAAATTATTTTTTGAATAATTTACTATAGAAAAGGCAATCCCTGGCGCAATTACAATTTGCGACAGTTGAACATTATTTTTTGAATAATTTACTATAGAAAAGGCAATCCCTGGAGCAATTAAAATTTGCGACAGTAAAAAATTATTTTTTGCAAAATTTACTATAGAAAAGGCAATCCCTGGCGCACTTAAAATTTGCGACAGTAAAAAATTATTTTCTGAATAATTTACAATAGAAAAGGCAATCCCTGGCGTAATTAAAATTTGCGACAGTATAAAATTATTTTTTGAATAATTTACTATAGAAAAGGCAATCCCTGGCGTATTTAAAATTTGCGACAGTATAAAATTATTTTTTGAATAATTTACTATAGAAAAGGCAATCCCTGGCGTAATTAAAATTTGCGACAGTATAAAATTATTTTTTGAATAATTTACTATAGAAAAGGCAATCCCTGGCGTATTTAAAATTTGCGACAGTATAAAATTATTTTTTGAAAAATTTACTATAGAAAAGGCAATCCTGGCGCACTTAAAATTTGCGACAGTATAAAAATTATTTTTGAAAAATTTACTATAGAAAAGGCAATCCCTGGCGCACTTAAAATTTGCGACAGTAAAAAATTATTTTTTGAATAATTTACTATAGAAATGGCAATCCCTGGCGCAATTACAATTTGCGACAGTTGAAAATTATTTTTTGAATAATTTACTATAGAAAAGGCAATCCCTGGCGCAATTAAATTTGCGACAGTAAAAAATTATTTTTTGCAAAATTTACTATAGAAAAGGCAATCCCTGGCGCACTTAAAATTTGCGACAGTAAAAAATTATTTTCTGAATAATTTACTTTAGAAAAGGCAATCCGTGGCGTAATTAAAATTTGCGACAGTTGAAAATTATTTTTTGAATATTTTACTATAGAAAAGGCTATCCCTGGCGTATTTAAAATTTGCGACAGTAGAAAATTATTTTTTGAATAATTTACTGTAGAAAAGGCAATCCCTGGCGCAATTAAAACTTGCGATAGTAAAAAATTATTTTTTGAATAATTTACTATAGAAAATGCAATCCCTGGCGCACTTAAAATTTGCGACAGTAAAAAATTATTTTTTGAATAATTTACTATAGAAAAGGCAATCCCTGGCGCAATTACAATTTGCGACAGTTGAAAATTATTTTTTTGAATAATTTACTATAGAAAAGGCAATCCCTGGCGCAATTAAAATTTGCGACAGTAAAAAATTATTTTTTGCAAAATTTACTATAGAAAAGGCAATCCCTGGCGCACTTAAAATTTGCGACAGTAAAAAATTATTTTCTGAATAATTTACTATAGAAAAGGCAATCCCTGGCGTAATTAAAATTTGCGACAGTTGAAAATTATTTTTTGAATAATTTACTTAGAAAAGGCAATCCCTGGCGTATTTAAAATTTGCGACAGTAGAAAATTATTTTTTGAATAATTTACTGTAGAAAAGGCAATCCCTGGCGCAATTAAAACTTGCGATAGTAAAAAATTATTTTTTGAATAATTTACTATAGAAAAGGCAATCCCTGGCGTAATTAAAATTTGCGACAGTAAATAATTATTTTTTGCAAAATTTACTATAGAAAAGGTAATACCTGGCGCACTTAAAATTTGCGACAGTATAAAATTAATTTTTGAAAAATTTACTATATAAAAGGCAATCCCTGGGGTAATTAAAATTTGCGACAGTTGAAAATTATTTTTTGAATAATTTACTATAGAATAGGCAATCCCTGGCGCAATTAAAATTTGCGACAGTAAAAAATTATTTTTTGAATAATTTACTATAGAAAAGGCAATCCCTGGCGTAGTTAAAATTTGCGACAGTATAAAATTATTTTTTGAATAATTTACTATAGAAAAGGCAATCCCTGGCGTATTTAAAATTTGCGACAGTATAAAATTATTCTTTGAAAAATTTACTATAGAAAAGGCAATCCCTGGCGCACTTAAAATTTGCGACAGTAAAAAATTATTTTTTGAATAATTTACTATAGAAAAGGCAATCCCTGGCGCAATTACAAATTGCGACAGTTGAAAATTATTTTTTGAATAATTTACTATAGAATAGGCAATCCCTGGCGCAATTAAAATTTGCGACAGTAAAAAATTATTTTTTGCAAAATTTACTATAGAAAAGGCAATCCCTGGCGCACTTAAAATTTGCGAGAGTAAAAAATTATTTTTTGAATAATTTACTATAGAAAAGGCAATCCCTGGCGTAATTAAAATTTGCGACAGTTGAAAACTATTTTTGGAATAATTTACTATATAAAAGGCAATCCTTGGCGTATTTAAAATTTGCGACAGTAGAAAATTATTTTTGGAATAATTTACTGTAGAAAAGGCAACCCCTGGCGCAATTAAAACTTGCGATAGTAAAAAATTATTTTTTGAAAAATTTACTAAATAAAAGGCAATCCCTGGCGTAATTAAAATTTGCGACAGTTGAAAATTATTTTTTGAATAATTTACTATAGAAAAAGCAATCCCTGGCGCAATTAAAATTTGCGACAGTAAAAAATTATTTTTTGAATAATTTACTATAGAAAAGGCAATCCCTGGCGTAATTAAAATTTGCGACAGTATAAAATTATTTTTTGAATAATTTACTATAGAAAAGGCAATCCCTGGCGTATTTAAAATTTGCGCCAGTATAAAATTATTTTTTGAAAAATTTACTATAGAAAAGGCAATCCCTGGCGCACTTAAAATTTGCGACAATAAAAAATTATTTTTTGAATAATTTACTATAGAAAAGGCAATCCCTGGCGCAATTACAATTTGCGACAGTTGAACATTATTTTTTGAATAATTTACTATAGAAAAGGCAATCCCTGGAGCAATTAAAATTTGCGACAGTAAAAAATTATTTTTTGCAAAATTTACTATAGAAAAGGCAATCCCTGGCGCACTTAAAATTTGCGACAGTAAAAAATTATTTTCTGAATAATTTACAATAGAAAAGGCAATCCCTGGCGTAATTAAAATTTGCGACAGTTGAAAATTATTTTTTGGATAATTTACTATAGAAAAGGCAATCCCTGGCGTATTTAAAATTTGCGACAGTAGAAAATTATTTTTTGAATAATTTACTGTAGAAAAGGCAATCCCTGGCGCAATTAAAACTTGCGATAGTAAAAAATTATTTTTTGAATAATTTACTATAGAAAAGGCAATCCCTGGCGTAATTAAAATTTGCGACAGTAAAAAATTATTTTTTGCAAAATTTACTATAGAAAAGGCAATACCTGGCGCACTTAAAATTTGCGACAGTATAAAATTAATTTTTGAAAAACTTACTATATAAAAGGCAATCCCTGGCGTAATTAAAATTTGCGACAGTTGAAAATTATTTTTTGAATAATTTACTATAGAAAAGGTAATCCCTGGCGCAGTTAAAATTTGCGACAGTAAAAAATTATTTTTTGAATAATTTACTATAGAAAAGGCAATCCCTGGCGTAATTAAAATTTGCGATAGTATAAAATTATTTTTTGAATAATTTACTATAGAAAAGGCAATCCCTGGCGTATTTAAAATTTGCGACAGTATAAAATTATTTTTTTAAAAATTTACTATAGAAAAGGCAATCCCTGGCGCACTTAAAATTTGCGACAGTAAAAAATTATTTTTTGAATAATTTACTATAGAAAAGGCAATCCCTGGCGCAATTAAAATTTGCGACAGTAAAAAATTATTTTTTGCAAAATTTACTATAGAAAAGGCAATCCCTGGCGCACTTAAAATTTGCGACAGTAAAAAATTATTTTTTGAATAATTTACTATAGAAAATGCAATCCCTGGCGTAATTAAAATTTGCGACAGTTGAAAATTATTTTTTGAATAATTTACTATAGAAAAGGCAATCCCTGGCGTATTTAAAATTTGCGACAGTAGAAAATTATTTTTTGAATAATTTACTGTAGAAAAGGCAATCCCTGGCGCAATTAAAACTTGCGATAGTAAAAAATTATTTTTTGAATAATTTACTATAGAAAAGGCAATCCCTGGCGTAATTAAAATTTGCGATAGTAAAAAATTATTTTTTGCAAAATTTACTATAGAAAAGGCAATCCCTGGCGCACTTAAAATTTGCGACAGTATAAAATTAATTTTTGAAAAATTTACTATATAAAAGGCAATCCCTGGCGTAATTAAAATTTGCGATAGTTGAAAATTATTTTTTGAATAATTTACTATAGAAAAAACAATCCCTGGCGCAATTAAAATTTGCGACAGTAAAAAATTATTTTTTGAATAATTTACTATAGAAAAGGTAATCCCTGGCGTAATTAAAATTTGCGACAGTATAAAATTATTTTTTGAATAATTTACTATAGAAAAGGCAATCCCTGGCGTATTTAAAATTTGCGAGAGTAGAAAATTATTTTTTGAATAATTTACTATAGAAAAGGCAATCCCTGGCGTAATTAAAATTTGCGACAGTAAAAAATTATTTTTTGAATAATTTACTATACAAAAGGCAATCCCTGGCGTAATTAAAATTTGCGACAGTAGAAAATTATTTTTTGAATAATTTACTATAGAAAAGGCAATCCCTGGCGTTATTAAAATTTGCGACAGTAAAAAATTATTTTTTGAATAATTTACTATAGAAAAGGCAATCCCTGGCGTAATTAAAATTTGCGACAGTAAAAAATTATTATTTGAATAATTTACTTTAGAAAAGGCAATCCCTGGCGTAATTAAAATTTGCGACAGTAAAAAATTATTTTTTGCAAAATTTACTATAGAAAAGGCAATCCCTGGCGCACTTAAAATTTGCGACAGTATAAAATTAATTTTTGAAAAATTTACTATATAAAAGGCAATCCCTGGCGTAATTAAAATTTGCGACAGTAAAAAATTATTTTTTGAATAATTTACTATAGAAAAGGCAATCCCTGGCGTAATTAAAATTTGCGACAGTTGAAAATTATTTTTTGAATAATTTACTATAGAAAAGGCAATCCCTGGCGTATTTAAAATTTGCGACAGTAGAAATTTTTTTTTTGAATAATTTACTATAGAAAAGGCAATCCCTGGGATATTTAAAATTTGCGACAGTATAAAATTATTTTTTGAATAATTTACTATAGAAAAGGCAACCCCTGGCGTATTTAAAATTTGCGACAGTATAAAATTAATTTTTGAAAAATTTACTATATAAAAGGCAATCCCTGGCGTAATTAAAATTTGCGAAAGTAGAAAATTATTTTTTGAATAATTTACTGTAGAAAAGGCAATCCCTGGCGCAATTAAAACTTGCGATAGTAAAAAATTATTTTTTGAATAATTTACTATAGAAAAGGCAATCCCTGGCGTAATTAAAATTTGCGACAGTAAAAAATTATTTTTTGCAAAATTTACTATAGAAAAGGCAATCCCTGGCGTAATTATAATTTGCGACAGTATAAAATTATTTTTTGAATAATTTACTATATAAAAGGCAATCCCTGGCGTATTTAAAATTTGCGACAGTAGAAAATTATTTTTTGAATAATTTACTGTAGAAAAGGCAATCCCTGGCGCAATTAAAACTTGCGATAGTAAAAAATTATTTTTTGAATAATTTACTATAGAAAAGGCAATCCCTGGCGTAATTAAAATTTGCGACAGTATAAAATTATTTTTTGAATAATTTACTATAGAAAAGGCAATCCCTGGCGCACTTAAAATTTGCGACAGTAAAAAATTATTTTTTGAATAATTTACTATAGAAAAGGCAATCCCTGGCGCACTTAAAATTTGCGACAGTAAAAAATTATTTTTTGAATAATTTACTATAGGAAAGGCAATCCCTGGCGTAATTAAAATTTGCGACAGTAAAAAATTATTTTTTGAATAATTTACTATAGAAAAGGCAATCCCTGGCGCAATTACAAATTGCGTCAGTTGAAAATTTTTTTTTGAATAATTTACTATAAAAAAGGCAATCCCTGGCGCACTTAAAATTTGCGACAGTAGAAAATTATTTTTTGAATAATTTACTATAGAAAAGGCAATCCCTGGGATATTTAAAATTTGCGACAGTAAAAAATTATTTTTTGAATAATTTACTATAGAAAAGGCAATCCCTGGCGTAATTAAAATTTGCGACAGTAAAAAATTATTTTTTGAATAAAATACTATAGAAAAGGCAATCCCTGGCGTAATTAAAATTTGCGACAGTAGAAAATTATTTTTTGAATAATTTACTATAGAAAAGGCAATCCCTGGCGTAATTAAAATTTGCGACAGTAAAAAATTATTTTTTGAATAATTTACTATAGAAAAGGCAAACCCTGGCGTAATTAAAATTTGCGACAATAAAAAATTATTTTTTGAATAATTTACTATAGAAAAGGCAATCCCTGGCGCACTTAAAATTTGCGACAGTAAAAAATTATTTTTTGAATAATTTACTATAGAAAAGACAATCCCTGGCGTAATTAAAATTTGCGAGAGTTGAAAATTATTTTTTGAATAATTTACTATAGAAAAGGCAATCCCTGGCGTATTTCAAATTTGCGACAGTAGAAAATTATTTTTTGAATAATTTACTATAGAAAAGGCAATCCCTGGGATATTTAAAATTTGCGACAGTATAAAATTATTTTTTGAATAATTTACTATAGAAAAGGCAATCCCTGGCGTATTTAAAATTTGCGACAGTATAAAATTAATTTTTGAAAAATTTACTATATAAAAGGCAATCCCTGGCGTAATTAAAATTTGCGACAGTAGAAAATTATTTTTTGAATAATTTACTGTAGAAAAGGCAATCCCTGGCGCAATTAAAACTTGCGATAGTAAAAAATTATTTTTTGAATAATTTACTATAGAAAAGGCAATCCCTGGCGTAATTAAAATTTGCGACTGTAAAAAATTATTTTTTGCAAAATTTACTATAGAAAAGGCAATCCCTGGCGTAATTAAAATTTGCGACATTATAAAATTATTTTTTGAATAACTTACTATAGAAAAGGCAATCCCTGGCGTAATTAAAATTTGCGACAGTAGAAAATTATTTTTTGAATAATTTACTGTAGAAAAGGCAATCCCTGGCGCAATTAAAACTTGCGATAGTAAAAAATTATTTTTTGAATAATTTACTATAGAAAAGGCAATCCCTGGCGTAATTAAAATTTGCGACAGTATAAAATTATTTTTTGAATAATTTACTATAGAAAAGGCAATCCCTGGCGCACTTAAAATTTGCGACAGTAAAAAATTATTTTTTGAATAATTTACTATAGAAAAGGCAATCCTTGGCGCACTTAAAATTTGCGACAGTAAAAAATTATTTTTTGAATAATTTACTATAGAAAAGGCAATCCCTGGCGTAATTAAAATTTGCGAAAGTAAAAAATTATTTTTTGAATAATTTACTATAGAAAAGGCAATCCCTGGCGCAATTACAATTTGCGACAGTTGAAAATTATTTTTTGAATAATTTACTAAAAAAAGGCAATCCCTGGCGCACTTAAAATTTGCGACAGTAGAAAATTATTTTTTGAATAATTTACTATAGAAAAGGCAATCCCTGGGATATTTAAAATTTGCGACAGTAAAAAATTATTTTTTGAATAATTTACTATAGAAAAGGCAATCCCTGGCGTAATTAAAATTTGCGACAGTAAAAAATTATTTTTTGAATAATTTACTATAGAAAAGGCAAACCCTGGCGTAATTAAAATTTGCGACAGTAGAAAATTATTTTTTGAATAATTTACTATAGAAAAGGCAATCCCCGGCGTAATTAAAATTTGCGACAGTAAAAAATTATTTTTTGAATAATTTACTATAGAAAAGGCAATCCCTGGCGTAATTAAAATTTGCGACAGTAAAAAATTATTTTTTGAATAATTTACTATAGAAAAGGCAATCCCTGGCGCACTTAAAATTTGCGACAGTAAAAAATTATTTTTTGAATAATTTACTATAGAAAAGGCAACCCCTGGCGTAATTAAAATTTGCGAGAGTTGAAAATTATTTTTTGAATAATTTATAGAAAAGGCAATCCCTGGCGCACTTAAAATTTGCGACAGTAAAAAATTATTTTTTGAATAATTTACTATAGAAAAGGCAATCCCTGGCGTAATTAAAATAATTAAAATTTGCGAGAGTTGAAAATTATTTTTTGAATAATTTACTATAGAAAAGGCAATCCCTGGCGTATTTAAAATTTGCGACAGTAGAAAATTATTTTTTGAATAATTTACTATAGAAAAGGCAATCCCTGTGATATTTAAAATTTGCGACAGTATAAAATTATTTTTTGAATAATTTACTATAGAAAAGGCAATCCCTGGCGTAATTAAAATTTGCGACAGTAAAAAATTATTTTTTGCAAAATTTACTATAGAAAAGGCAATCCCTGGCGTAATTAAAATTTGCGACAGTAGAAAATTATTTTTTGAATAATTTACTGTAGAAAAGGCAATCCCTGGCGCAATTAAAACTTGCGATAGTAAAAAATTATTTTTTGAATAATTTACTATAGAAAAGGCAATCCCTGGCGTAATTAAAATTTGCGACAGTAAAAAATTATTTTTTGCAAAATTTACTATAGAAAAATTTGCGACAGTAGAAAATTATTTTTTGAATAATTTACTATAGAAAAGGCAATCCCTGGGATATTTAAAATTTGCGACAGTAAAAAATTATTTTTTGAATAATTTACTATAGAAAAGGCAATCCCTGGCGTAATTAAAATTTGCGACAGTAAAAAATTATTTTTTGAATAATTTACTATAGAAAAGGCAATCCCTGGCGTAATTAAAATTTGCGAGAGTAGAAAATTATTTTTTGAATAATTTACTATAGAAAAGGCAATCCCTGGCGTAATTAAAATTTGCGACAGTAAAAAATTATTTTTTGAATAATTTACTATAGAAAAGGCAATCCCTGGCGTAATTAAAATTTGCGACAGTAAAAAATTATTTTTTGAATAATTTACTATAGAAAAGGCAATCCCTGGCGCACTTAAAATTTGCGACAGTAAAAAATTATTTTTTGAATAATTTACTATAGAAAAGACAATCCCTGGCGTAATTAAAATTTGCGAGAGTTGAAAATTATTTTTTGAATAATTTACTATAGAAAAGGCAATCCCTGGCGTATTTAAAATTTGCGACAGTAGAAAATTATTTTTTGAATAATTTACTATAGAAAAGGCAATCCCTGGGATATTTAAAATTTGCGACAGTATAAAATTATTTTTTGAATAATTTACTATAGAAAAGGCAATCCCTGGCGTATTTAAAATTTGCGACAGTATAAAATTAATTTTTGAAAAATTTACTATATAAAAGGCAATCCCTGGCGTAATTAAAATTTGCGACAGTAGAAAATTATTTTTTGAATAATTTACTGTAGAAAAGGCAATCCCTGGCGCAATTAAAACTTGCGATAGTAAAAAATTATTTTTTGAATAATTTACTATAGAAAAGGCAATCCCTGGCGTAATTAAAATTTGCGACTTTAAAAAATTATTTTTTGCAAAATTTACTATAGAAAAGGCAATCCCTGGCGCAATTACAATTTGCGACAGTTGAAAATTATTTTTTGAATAATTTACTATAAAAAAGGCAATCGCTGGCGCACTTAAAATTTGCGACAGTATAAAATTATTTTTTGAATAATTCACTATAGAAAAGGCAATCCCTGGGATATTTAAAATTTGCGACAGTAAAAAATTATTTTTTGAATAATTTACTATAGAAAAGGCAATCCCTGGCGTAATTAAAATTTGCGACAGTAAAAAATTATTTTTTGAATAATTTACTATAGAAAAGGCAATCCCTGGCGTAATTAAAATTTGCGACATTAGAAAATTATTTTTTGAATAATTTACTATAGAAAAGGCAATCCCTGGCGTAATTAAAATTTGCGACAGTAAAAAATTATTTTTTGAATAATTTACTATAGAAAAGGCAATCCCTGGCGTAATTAAAATTTGCGACAGTAAAAAATTATTTTTTGAATAATTTACTATAGAAAAGGCAATCCCTGGCGCACTTAAAATTTTCGACAGTAAAAAATTATTTTTTGAATAATTTACTATAGAAAAGGCAATCCCTAGCGTAATTAAAATTTGCGAGAGTTGAAAATTATTTTTGAATAATTTATAGAAAAGGCAATCCCTAGCGTAATTAAAATTTGCGACAGTAAAAAATTATTTTTTGAATAATTTACTATAGGAAAGGCAATCCCTGGCGTAATTAAAATAATTAAAATTTGCGAGAGTTGAAAATTATTTTTTGAATAATTTACTATAGAAAAGGCAATCCCTGGCGTATTTAAAATTTGCGACAGTAGAAAATTATTTTTTGAATAATTTACTATAGAAAAGGCAATCCCTGGGATATTTAAAATTTGCGACAGTATAAAATTATTTTTTGAATAATTTACTATAGAAAAGGCAATCCCTGGCGTATTTAAAATTTGCGACAGTATAAAATTAATTTTTGAAAAATTTACTATATAAAAGGCAATCCCTGGCGTAATTAAAATTTGCGACAGTAGAAAATTATTTTTGAATAATTTACTGTAGAAAAGGCAATCCCTGGCGCAATTAAAACTTGCGATAGTAAAAAATTATTTTTTGAATAATTTACTATAGAAAAGGCAATCCCTGGCGTAATTAAAATTTGCGACAGTAAAAAATTATTTTTTGCAAAATTTACTATAGAAAAGGCAATCCCTGGCGTAATTAAAATTTGCGACAGTAGAAAATTATTTTTTGAATAATTTACTGTAGAAAAGGCAATCCCTGGCGCAATTAAAACTTGCGATAGTAAAAAATTATTTTTTGAATAATTTACTATAGAAAAGGCAATCCCTAGCGTAATTAAAATTTGCGACAGTAAAAAATTATTTTTTGAATAATTTACTGTAGAAAAGGCAATCCCTGGCGCAATTAAAACTTGCGATAGTAAAAAATTATTTTTTGAATAATTTACTATAGAAAAGGCAATCCCTGGCGTAATTAAAATTTGCGACAGTATAAAATTATTTTTTGAATAATTTACTATAGAAAAGGCAATCCCTGGCGCACTTAAAATTTGCGACAGTAAAAAATTATTTTTTGAATAATTTACTATAGGAAAGGCAATCCCTGGCGTAATTAAAATTTGCGACAGTAAAAAATTATTTTTTGAATAATTTACTATAGGAAAGGCAATCCCTGGCGTAATTAAAATTTGCGACAGTAAAAAATTATTTTTTGAATAATTTACTATAGAAAAGGCAATGCCTGGCGCAATTACAATTTGAGTCAGTTGAAAATTATTTTTTGAATAATTTACTATAAAAAAGGCAATCCCTGGCGCACTTAAAATTTGCGACAGTAGAAAATTATTTTTTGAATAATTTACTATAGAAAAGGCAATCCCTGGGATATTTAAAATTTGCGACAGTAAAAAATTATTTTTTGAATAATTTACTATAGAAAAGGCAAACCCTGGCGTATTTAAAATTTGCGACAGTATAAAATTAATTTTTGAAAAATTTACTATATAAAAGGAAATCCCTGGCGTAATTAAAATTTGCGACAGTAGAAAATTATTTTTGAATAATTTACTGTAGAAAAGGCAATCCCTGGCGCAATGAAAACTTGCGATAGTAAAAAATTATTTTTTGAATAATTTACTATAGAAAAGGCAATCCCTGGCGTAATTAAAATTTGCGACAGTAAAAAATTATTTTTTGCAAAATTTACTATAGAAAAGGCAATCCCTGGCGTAATTAAAATTTGCGACAGTAGAAAATTATTTTTTGAATAATTTACTGTAGAAAAGGCAATCCCTGGCGCAATTAAAACTTGCGATAGTAAAAAATAATTTTTTGAATAATTTACTATAGAAAAGGCAATCCCTAGCTTAATTAAAATTTGCGACAGTAAAAAATTATTTTTTGAATAATTTACTGTAGAAAAGGCAATCCCTGGCGCAATTAAAACTTGCGATAGTAAAAAATTATTTTTTGAATAATTTACTATAGAAAAGGCAATCCCTGGCTTAATTAAAATTTGCGACAGTATAAAATTATTTTTTGAATAATTTACTATAGAAAAGGCAATCCCTGGCGCACTTAAAATTTGCGACAGTAAAAAATTATTTTTTGAATAATTTACTATAGGAAAGGCAATCCCCTGGCGTAATTAAAATTTGCGACAGTAAAAAATTATTTTTTGAATAATTTACTATAGAAAAGGCAATCCCTGGCGTAATTAAAATTTGCGAGAGTATAAAATTAATTTTTGAAAAATTTACTATATAAAAGGAAATCCCTGGCGTAATTAAAATTTGCGACAGTAGAAAATTATTTTTGAATAATTTACTGTAGAAAAGGCAATCCCTGGCGCAATGAAAACTTGCGATAGTAAAAAATTATTTTTTGAATAATTTACTATAGAAAAGGCAATCCCTGGCGTAATTAAAATTTGCGACAGTAAAAAATTATTTTTTGAATAATTTACTATAGAAAAGGCAATCCCTGGCGTAATTAAAATAATTAAAATTTGCGAGAGTTGAAAATTATTTTTTGAATAATTTACTATAGAAAAGGCAATCCCTGGCGTAATTAAAATTTGCGACAGTAAAAAATTATTTTTTGCAAAATTTACTATAGAAAAGGCAATCCCTGGCGTAATTAAAATTTGCGACAGTAGAAAATTATTTTTTGAATAATTTACTGTAGAAAAGGCAATCCCTGGCGCAATTAAAACTTGCGATAGTAAAAAATTATTTTTTGAATAATTTACTATAGAAAAGGCAATCCCTATCGTAATTAAAATTTGCGACAGTAAAAAATTATTTTTTGAATAATTTACTGTAGAAAAGGCAATCCCTGGCGCAATTAAAACTTGCGATAGTAAAAAATTATTTTTTGAATAATTTACTATAGAAAAGGCAATCCCTGGCTTAATTAAAATTTGCGACAGTATAAAATTATTTTTTGAATAATTTACTATAGAAAAGGCAATCCCTGGCGCACTTAAAATTTGCGACAGTAAAAAATTATTTTTTGAATAATTTACTATAGGAAAGGCAATCCCTGGCGTAATTAAAATTTGCGACAGTAAAAAATTATTTTTTGAATAATTTACTATAGAAAAGGCAATCCCTGGCGTAATTAAAATTTGCGACAGTAGAAAATTATTTTTTGAATAATTTACTATAGAAAAGGCAATCCCTTGCGTAATTAAAATTTGCGACAGTAAAAAATTATTTTTTGAATAATTTACTATAGAAAAGGCAATCCCTGGCGTAATTAAAATTTGCGACAGTAAAAAATTATTTTTTGAATAATTTACTAAAGAAAAGGCAATCCCTGGCGCACTTAAAACTTGCGACAGTAAAAAATTATTTTTTGAATAATTTACTATAGAAAAGACAATCCCTGGCGTAATTAAAATTTGCGAGAGTTGAAAATTTTTTTTTGAATAATTTACTATAGAAAAGGCAATCCCTGGCGTATTTAAAATTTGCGACAGTAGAAAATTATTTTTTGAATAATTTACTATAGAAAAGGCAATCCCTGGGATATTTAAAATTTGCGACAGTATAAAATTATTTTTTGAATAATTTACTATAGAAAAGGCAATCCCTGGCGTATTTAAAATTTGCGACAGTATAAAATTAATTTTTGAAAAATTTGCTATATAAAAGGCAATCCCTGGCGTAATTAAAATTTGCGACAGTAGAAAATTATTTTTTGAATAATTTACTGTAGAAAAGGCAATCCCTGGCGCAATTAAAACTTGCGATAGTAAAAAATTATTTTTTGAATAATTTACTATAGAAAAGGCAATCCCTGGCGTAATTAAAATTTGCGACTGTAAAAAATTATTTTTTGCAAAATTTACTATAGAAAAGGCAATACCTGGCGTACTTAAAATTTGCGACAGTATAAAATTATTTTTTGAATAATTTACTATAGAAAAGGCAATCCCTGGCGTAATTAAAATTTGCGACAATAGAAAATTATTTTTTGAATAATTTACTGTAGAAAAGGCAATCCCTGGCGCAATTAAAACTTGCGATAGTAAAAAATTATTTTTTGGATAAATTACTATAGAAAAGGCAATCCCTGGCGTAATTAAAATTTGCGACAGTATAAAATTATTTTTTGAATAATTTACTATAGAAAAGGCAATCCCTGGCGCACTTAAAATTTGCGACAGTAAAAAATTATTTTTTGAATAATTTACTGTAGAAAAGGCAATCCCTGGCGCAATTAAAACTTGCGATAGTAAAAAATTATTTTTTGGATAATTTACTATAGAAAAGGCAATCCCTGGCGTAATTAAAATTTGCGACAGTATAAAATTATTTTTTGAATAATTTACTATAGAAAAGGCAATCCCTGGCGCACTTAAAATTTGCGACAGTAAAAAATTATTTTTTGAATAATTTACTATAGAAAAGGCAATCCCTGGCGCACTTAAAATTTGCGACAGTAAAAAATTATTTTTTGAATAATTTACTATAGAAATGGCAATCCCTGGCGCACTTAAAATTTGCGACAGTAGAAAATTATTTTTTGAATAATTTACTATAGAAAAGGCAATCCCTGGCGCAATTACAATTTGCGTCAGTTGAAAATTATTTTTTGAATAATTTACTATAAAAACGGCAATCCCTGGCGCACATAAAATTTGCGACAGTAAAAAATTATTTTTTGAATAATTTACTATAGAAAAGGCAATCCCTGGCGCACTTAAAATTTGCGACAGTAAAAAATTATTTTTTGAATAATTTACTATAGAAAAGGCAATACCTGGCGCAATTACAATTTGCGTCAGTTGAAAATTATTTTTTGAATAATTTACTATAAAAAAGGCAATCCCTGGCGCACTTAAAATTTGCGACAGTAAAAAATTATTTTTTGAATAATTTACTATAGAAAAGGCAATCCCTGGCGCACTTAAAATTTGCGACAGTAAAAAATTATTTTTTGAATAATTTACTATAGAAAAGGCAATCCCTGGGATATTTAAAATTTGCGACAGTAAAAAATTATTTTTTGAATAATTTACTATAGAAAAGGCAATCCCTGGCGTAATTAAAATTTGCGACAGTAAAAAATTATTTTTTGAATAATTTACTATAGAAAAGGCAATCCCTGGCGTAATTAAAATTTGCGACAGTAGAAAATTATTTTTTGAATAATTTACTATAGAAAAGGCAATCCCTGGCGTAATTAAAATTTGCGACAGTAAAAAATTATTTTTTGAATAATTTACTATAGAAAAGGCAATCCCTGGCGTAATTAAAATTTGCGACAGTAAAAAATTATTTTTTGAATAATTTACTAAAGAAAAGGCAATCCCTGGCGCACTTAAAACTTGCGACAGTAAAAAATTATTTTTTGAATAATTTACTATAGAAAAGACAATCCCTGGCGTAATTAAAATTTGCGAGAGTTGAAAATTATTTTTTGAATAATTTACTATAGAAAAGGCAATCCCTGGCGTATTTAAAATTTGCGACAGTAGAAAATTATTTTTTGAATAATTTACTATAGAAAAGGCAATCCCTGGGATATTTAAAATTTGCGACAGTATAAAATTATTTTTTGAATAATTTACTATAGAAAAGGCAATCCCTGGCGTATTTAAAATTTGCGACAGTATAAAATTAATTTTTGAAAAATTTACTATATAAAAGGCAATCCCTGGCGTAATTAAAATTTGCGACAGTAGAAAATTATTTTTTGAATAATTTACTGTAGAAAAGGCAATCCCTGGCGCAATTAAAACTTGCGATAGTAAAAAATTATTTTTTGAATAATTTACTATAGAAAAGGCAATCCCTGGCGTAATTAAAATTTGCGACTGTAAAAAATTATTTTTTGCAAAATTTACTATAGAAAAGGCAATCCCTGGCGTAATTAAAATTTGCGACAGTATAAAATTATTTTTTGAATAATTTACTATAGAAAAGGCAATCCCTGGCGTAATTAAAATTTGCGACAATAGAAAATTATTTTTTGAATAATTTACTGTAGAAAAGGCAATCCCTGGCGCAATTAAAACTTGCGATAGTAAAAAATTATTTTTTGGATAAATTACTATAGAAAAGGCAATCCCTGGCGTAATTAAAATTTGCGACAGTATAAAATTATTTTTTGAATAATTTACTATAGAAAAGGCAATCCCTGGCGCACTTAAAATTTGCGACAGTAAAAAATTATTTTCTGAATAATTTACTGTAGAAAAGGCAATCCCTGGCGCAATTAAAACTTGCGATAGTAAAAAATTATTTTTTGGATAATTTACTATAGAAAAGGCAATCCCTGGCGTAATTAAAATTTGCGACAGTATAAAATTATTTTTTGAATAATTTACTATAGAAAAGGCAATCCCTGGCGCACTTAAAATTTGCGACAGTAAAAAATTATTTTTTGAATAATTTACTATAGAAAAGGCAATCCCTGGCGCACTTAAAATTTGCGACAGTAAAAAATTATTTTTTGAATAATTTACTATAGAAATGGCAATCCCTGGCGCACTTAAAATTTGCGACAGTAGAAAATTATTTTTTGAATAATTTACTATAGAAAAGGCAATCCCTGGCGCAATTACAATTTGCGTCAGTTGAAAATTATTTTTTGAATAATTTACTATAAAAAAGGCAATCCCTGGCGCACATAAAATTTGCGACAGTAAAAAATTATTTTTTGAATAATTTACTATAGAAAAGGCAATCCCTGGCGCACTTAAAATTTGCGACAGTAAAAAATTATTTTTTGAATAATTTACTATAGAAAAGGCAATCCCTGGCGCAATTACAATTTGCGTCAGTTGAAAATTATTTTTTGAATAATTTACTATAAAAAAGGCAATCCCTGGCGCACTTAAAATTTGCGACAGTAAAAAATTATTTTTTGAATAATTTACTATAGAAAAGGCAATCCCTGGCGCACTTAAAATTTGCGACAGTAAAAAATTATTTTTTGAATAATTTACTATAGAAAAGGCAATCCCTGGCGTAATTAAAATTTGCGACAGTAAAAAATTATTTTTTGAATAATTTACTATAGAAAAGGCAATCCCTGGCGTAATTAAAATTTGCGACAGTAGAAAATTATTTTTTGAATAATTTACTATAGAAAAGGCAATCCCTGGCGTAATTAAAATTTGCGACAGTAAAAAATTATTTTTTGAATAATTTACTATAGAAAAGGCAATCCCTGGCGTAATTAAAATTTGCGACAGTAAAAAATTATTTTTTGAATAATTTACTATAGAAAAGGCAATCCCTGGCGCACTTAAAACTTGCGACAGTAAAAAATTATTTTTTGAATAATTTACTATACAAAAGACAATCCCTGGCGTAATTAAAATTTGCGAGAGTTGAAAATTATTTTTTGAATAATTTACTATAGAAAAGGCAATCCCTGGCGTATTTAAAATTTGCGACAGTAGAAAATTATTTTTTGAATAATTTACTATAGAAAAGGCAACCCCTGGGATATTTAAAATTTGCGACAGTATAAAATTATTTTTTGAATAATTTACTATAGAAAAGGCAATCCCTGGCGTATTTAAAATTTGCGACAGTATAAAATTAATTTTTGAAAAATTTACTATATAAAAGGCAATCCCTGGCGTAATTAAAATTTGCGACAGTAGAAAATTATTTTTGAATAATTTACTGTAGAAAAGGCAATCCCTGGCGCAATTAAAACTTGCGATAGTAAAAAATTATTTTTTGAATAATTTACTATAGAAAAGGCAATCCCTGGCGTAATTAAAATTTGCGACAGTAAAAAATTATATTTTGCAAAATTTACTATAGAAAAGGCAATCCCTGGCGTAATTAAAATTTGCGACAGTAGAAAATTATTTTTTGAATAATTTACTGTAGAAAAGGCAATCCCTGGCGCAATTAAAACTTGCGATAGTAAAAAATTATTTTTTGAATAATTTACTATAGAAAAGGCAATCCCTAGCGTAATTAAAATTTGCGACAGTAAAAAATTATTTTTTGAGTAATTTACTGTAGAAAAGGCAATCCCTGGCGCAATTAAAACTTGCGATAGTAAAAAATTATTTTTTGAATAATTTACTATAGAAAAGGCAATCCCTGGCGTAATTAAAATTTGCGACAGTATAAAATTATTTTTTGAATAATTTACTATAGAAAAGGCAATCCCTGGCGCACTTAAAATTTGCGACAGTAAAAAATTATTTTTTGAATAATTTACTATAGGAAAGGCAATCCCTGGCGTAATTAAAATTTGCGACAGTAAAAAATTATTTTTTGAATAATTTACTATAGAAAAGGCAATCCCTGGCGCAATTACAATTTGCGTCAGTTGAAAATTATTTTTTGAATAATTTACTATAAAAAAGGCAATCCCTGGGGCACTTAAAATTTGCGACAGTAAAAAATTATTTTTTGAATAATTTATTATAGAAAAGGCAATCCCTGGCGCACTTAAAATTTGCGACAGTAAAAAATTATTTTTTGAATAATTTACTATAGGAAAGGCAATCCCTGGCGTAATTAAAATTTGCGACAGTAAAAAATTATTTTTTGAATAATTTACTATAGAAAAGGCAATGCCTGGCACAATTACAATTTGAGTCAGTTGAAAATTATTTTTTGAATAATTTACTATAAAAAAGGCAATCCCTGGCGCACTTAAAATTTGCGACAGTAGAAAATTATTTTTTGAATAATTTACTATAGTAAAGGCAATCCCTGGGATATTTAAAATTTGCGACAGTAAAAAATTATTTTTTGAATAATTTACTATAGAAAAGGCAATCCCTGGCGTAATTAAAATTTGCGACAGTAAAAAATTATTTTTTGAATAATTTACTATAGAAAAGGCAATCACTGGCGTAGTTAAAATTTGCGACAGTAGAAAATTATTTTTTGAATAATTTACTATAGAAAAGGCAATCCCTGGCGTAATTAAAATTTGCGACAGTAAAAAATTATTTTTTGAATAATTTACTATAGAAAAGGCAATCCCTGGCGTAATTAAAATTTGCGACAGTAAAAAATTATTTTTTGAATAATTTACTATAGAAAAGGCAATCCCTGGCGCACTTAAAACTTGCGACAGTAAAAAATTATTTTTTGAATAATTTACTATAGAAAAGACAATCCCTGGCGTAATTAAAATTTGCGAGAGTTGAAAATTATTTTTTGAATAATTTACTATAGAAAAGGCAATCCCTGGCGTATTTAAAATTTGCGACAGTAGAAAATTATTTTTTGAATAATTTACTATAGAAAAGGCAATCCCTGGGATATTTAAAATTTGCGACAGTATAAAATTATTTTTTGAATAATTTACTATAGAAAAGGCAATCCCTGGCGTATTTAAAATTTGCGACAGTATAAAATTAATTTTTGAAAAATTTACAATATAAAAGGCAATCCCTGGCGTAATTAAAATTTGCGACAGTAGAAAATTATTTTTTGAATAATTTACTATAGAAAAGGCAATCCCTGGCGCAATTAAAACTTGCGATAGTAAAAAATAATTTTTTGAATAATTTACTATAGAAAAGGCAATCCCTGGCGTAATTAAAATTTGCGACTGTAAAAAATTATTTTTTGCAAAATTTACTATAGAAAAGGCAATCCCTGGCGTAATTAAAATTTGCGACAGTAGAAAATTATTTTTTGAATAATTTACTGTAGAAAAGGCAATCCCTGGCGCAATTAAAACTTGCGATAGTAAAAAATTATTTTTTGAATAATTTACTATAGAAAAGGCAATCCCTAGCGTAATTAAAATTTGCGACAGTAAAAAATTATTTTTTGAGTAATTTACTGTAGAAAAGGCAATCCCTGGCGCAATTAAAACTTGCGATAGTAAAAAATTATTTTTTGAATAATTTACTATAGAAAAGGCAATCCCTGGCGTAATTAAAATTTGCGACAGTATAAAAATTATTTTTTGAATAATTTACTATAGAAAAGGCAATCCCTGGCGCACTTAAAATTTGCGACAGTAAAAAATTATTTTTTGAATAATTTACTATAGGAAAGGCAATCCCTGGCGTAATTAAAATTTGCGACAGTAAAAAATTATTTTTTGAATAATTTACTATAGAAAAGGCAATCCCTGGCGCAATACAATTTGCGTCAGTTGAAAATTATTTTTTGAATAATTTACTATAAAAAAGGCAATCCCTGGGGCACTTAAAATTTGCGACAGTAAAAAATTATTTTTTGAATAATTTATTATAGAAAAGGCAATCCCTGGCGCACTTAAAATTTGTGACAGTAAAAAATTATTTTTTGAATAATTTACTATAGGAAAGGCAATCCCTGGCGTAATTAAAATTTGCGACAGTAAAAAATTATTTTTTGAATAATTTACTATAGAAAAGGCAATGCCTGGCACAATTACAATTTGAGTCAGTTGAAAATTATTTTTTGAATAATTTACTATAAAAAAGGCAATCCCTGGCGCACTTAAAATTTGCGACAGTAGAAAATTATTTTTTGAATAATTTACTATAGAAAAGGCAATCCCTGGGATATTTAAAATTTGCGACAGTAAAAAATTATTTTTTGAATAATTTACTATAGAAAAGGCAATCCCTGGCGTAATTAAAATTTGCGACAGTAAAAAATTATTTTTTGAATAATTTACTATAGAAAAGGCAATCACTGGCGTAGTTAAAATTTGCGACAGTAGAAAATTATTTTTTGAATAATTTACTATAGAAAAGGCAATCCCTGGCGTAATTAAAATTTGCGACAGTAAAAAATTATTTTTTGAATAATTTACTATAGAAAAGGCAATCCCTGGCGTAATTAAAATTTGCGACAGTAAAAAATTATTTTTTGAATAATTTACTATAGAAAAGGCAATCCCTGGCGCACTTAAAACTTGCGACAGTAAAAAATTATTTTTTGAATAATTTACTATAGAAAAGACAATCCCTGGCGTAATTAAAATTTGCGAGAGTTGAAAATTATTTTTTGAATAATTTACTATAGAAAAGGCAATCCCTGGCGTATTTAAAATTTGCGACAGTAGAAAATTATTTTTTGAATAATTTACTATAGAAAAGGCAATCCCTGGGATATTTAAAATTTGCGACAGTATAAAATTATTTTTTGAATAATTTACTATAGAAAAGGCAATCCCTGGCGTATTTAAAATTTGCGACAGTATAAAATTAATTTTTGAAAAATTTACAATATAAAAGGCAATCCCTGGCGTAATTAAAATTTGCGACAGTAGAAAATTATTTTTTGAATAATTTACTATAGAAAAGGCAATCCCTGGCGCAATTAAAACTTGCGATAGTAAAAAATAATTTTTTGAATAATTTACTATAGAAAAGGCAATCCCTGGCGTAATTAAAATTTGCGACTGTAAAAAATTATTTTTTGCAAAATTTACTATAGAAATAGCAATCCCTGGCGTAATTAAAATTTGCGACAGTATAAAATTATTTTTTGAATAATTTACTATAGAAAAGGCAATCCCTGGCGTAATTAAAATTTGCGACAGTAGAAAATTATTTTTTGAATAATTTACTGTAGAAAAGGCAATCCCTGGCGCAATTAAAACTTGCGATAGTAAAAAATTATTTTTTGGATAATTTACTATAGAAAAGGTAATCCCTGGCGTAATTAAAATTTGCGACAGTATAAAATTATTTTTTGAATAATTTACTATAGAAAAGGCAATCCCTGGCGCACTTAAAATTTGCGACAGTAAAAAATTATTTTTTGAATAATTTACTATAGAAAAGGCAATCCCTGGCGCACTTAAAATTTGCGACAGTAAAAAATTATTTTTTGAATAATTTACTATAGAAAAGGCAATCCCTGGCGTAATTAAAATTTGCGACAGTAAAAAATTATTTTTTGAATAATTTACTACAGAAAAGGCAATCCCTGGCGCAATTACAATTTGCGACAGTTGAAAATTATTTTTTGAATAATTTACTATAAAAAAGGCAATCCCTGGCGCACTTAAAATTTGCGACAGTAGAAAATTATTTTTTGAATAATTTACTATAGAAAAGGCAATCCCTGGGATATTTAAAATTTGCGACAGTAAAAAATTATTTTTTGAATAATTTACTATAGAAAAGGCAATCCCTGGCGTAATTAAAATTTGCGACAGTAAAAAATTATTTTTTGAATAATTTACTATAGAAAAGGCAATCCCTGGCGTAATTAAAATTTGCGACAGTAGAAAATTATTTTTTGAATAATTTACTATAGAAAAGGCAATCCCTGGCGTAATTAAAATTTGCGACAGTAAAAAATTATTTTTTGAATAATTTACTATAGAAAAGGCAATCCCTGGCGTAATTAAAATTTGCGACAGTAAAAAATTATTTTTTGAATAATTTACTATAGAAAAGGCAATCCCTGGCGCACTTAAAATTTGCGACAGTAAAAAATTATTTTTTGAATAATTTACTATAGAAAAGGCAATCCCTGGCGTAATTAAAATTTGCGAGAGTTGAAAATTATTTTTTGAATAATTTATAGAAAAGGCAATACCTGGCGCACTTAAAATTTGCGACAGTAAAAAATTATTTTTTGAATAATTTACTATAGAAAAGGCAATCCCTGGCGTAATTAAAATAATCAAAATTTGCGAGAGTTGAAAATTATTTTTTGAATAATTTACTAAAGAAAAGGCAATCCCTGGCGTATTTAAAATTTGCGACAGTAGAAAATTATTTTTTGAATAATTTACTATAGAAAAGGCAATCCCTGGGATATTTAAAATTTGCGACAGTATAAAATTATTTTTTGAATAATTTACTATAGAAAAGGCAATCCCTGGCGTATTTAAAATTTGCGACAGTATAAAATTAATTTTTGAAAAATTTACTATATAAAAGGCAATCCCTGGCGCAATTAAAACTTGCGATAGTAAAAAATTATTTTTTGAATAATTTACTATAGAAAAGGCAATCCCTGGCGTACTTAAAATTTGCGACAGTAAAAAATTATTTTTTGCAAAATTTACTATAGAAAAGGCAATCCCTGGCGTAATTAAAATTTGCGACAGTATAAAATTATTTTTTGAATAATTTACTATATAAAAGGCAATCCCTGGCGTAATTAAAATTTGCGACAGTAGAAAATTATTTTTTGAATAATTTACTGTAGAAAAGGCAATCCCTGGCGCAATTAAAACTTGCGATAGTAAAAAATTATTTTTTGAATAATTTACTATAGAAAAGGCAATCCCTGGCGTAATTAAAATTTGCGACAGTATAAAATTATTTTTTGAATAATTTACTATAGAAAAGGCAATCCCTGGCGCACTTAAAATTTGCGACAGTAAAAAATTATTTTTTGAATAATTTGCTATAGAAAAGGCAATCCCTGGCGCACTTAAAATTTGCGACAGTAGAAAATTATTTTTTGAATAATTTACTATAGAAAAGGCAATGCCTGGCGCAATTACAATTTGAGTCAGTTGAAAATTATTTTTTGAATAATTTACTATAAAAAAGGCAATCCCTGGGATATTTAAAATTTGCGACAGTATAAAATTATTTTTTGAATAATTTACTATAGAAAAGGCAATCCCTGGCGTATTTAAAATTTGCGACAGTATAAAATTAATTTTTGAAAAATTTACTATATAAAAGGCAATCCCTGGCGCAATTAAAACTTGCGATAGTAAAAAATTATTTTTTGAATAATTTACTATAGAAAAGGCAATCCCTGGCGTAATTAAAATTTGCGACAGTAAAAAATTATTTTTTGCAAAATTTACTATAGAAAAGGCAATCCCTGGCGTAATTAAAATTTGCGACAGTATAAAATTATTTTTTGAATAATTTACTATATAAAAGGCAATCCCTGGCGTAATTAAAATTTGCGACAGTAGAAAATTATTTTTTGAATAATTTACTGTAGAAAAGGCAATCCCTGGCGCAATTAAAACTTGCGATAGTAAAAAATTCTTTTTGAATAATTTACTATAGAAAAGGCAATCCCTGGCGTAATTAAAATTTGCGGCAGTATAAAATTATTTTTTGAATAATTTACTATAGAAAAGGCAATCCCTGGCGCACTTAAAATTTGCGACAGTTAAAAATTATTTTTTGAATAATTTGCTATAGAAAAGGCAATCCCTGGCGTAATTAAAATTTGCGACAGTATAAAATTATTTTTTGAATAATTTACTATATAAAAGGCAATACCTGGCGTAATTAAAATTTGCGACAGTAGAAAATTATTTTTTGAATAATTTACTGTAGAAAAGGCAATCCCTGGCGCAATTAAAACTTGCGATAGTAAAAAATTATTTTTTGAATAATTTACTATAGAAAAGGCAATCCCTGGCGTAATTAAAATTTGCGACAGTAAAAAATTATTTTTTGAATAATTTACTATAGAAAAGGCAATCCCTGGCGTAATTACAATTTGCGACAGTTGAAAATTATTTTTTGAATAATTTGCTATAGAAAAGGCAATTCCTGGCGCACTTAAAATTTGCGACAGTAGAAAATTATTTTTTGAATAATTTACTATAGAAAAGGCAATGCCTGGCGCAATTACAATTTGAGTCAGTTGAAAATTATTTTTTGAATAATTTACTATAAAAAAGGCAATCCCTGGCGCACTTAAAATTTGCGACAGTAGAAAATTATTTTTTGAATAATTTACTATAGAAAAGGCAATCCCTGGCGTAATTAAAATTTGCGACAGTAGAAAATTATTTTTTGAATAATTTACTGTAGAAAAGGCAATCCCTGGCGCAATTAAAACTTGCGATAGTAAAAAATTATTTTTTGGATAATTTACTATAGAAAAGGCAATCCCTGGCGTAATTAAAATTTGCGACAGTATAAAATTATTTTTTGAATAATTTACTATAGAAAAGGCAATCCCTGGCGCACTTAAAATTTGCGACAGTAAAAAATTATTTTTTGAATAATTTACTATAGAAAAGGCAATCCCTAGCGCACTTAAAATTTGCGACAGTAAAAAATTATTTTTTGAATAATTTACTATAGAAAAGGCAATCCCTGGCGTAATTAAAATTTGCGACAGTAAAAAATTATTTTTTGAATAATTTACTACAGAAAAGGCAATCCCTGGCGCAATTACAATTTGCGACAGTTGAAAATTATTTTTTGAATAATTTACTATAAAAAAGGCAATCCCTGTCGCACTTAAAATTTGCGACAGCAGAAAATTATTTTTTGAATAATTTACTATAGAAAAGGCAATCCCTGGGATATTTAAAATTTGCGACAGTAAAAAATTATTTTTTGAATAATTTACTATAGAAAAGGCAATCCCTGGCGTAATTAAAATTTGCGACAGTAAAAAATTATTTTTTGAATAATTTACTATAGAAAAGGCAATCCCTGGCGTAATTAAAATTTGCGACAGTAGAAAATTATTTTTTGAATAATTTACTATAGAAAAGGCAATCCCTGGCGTAATTAAAATTTGCGACAGTAAAAAATTATTTTTTGAATAATTTACTATAGAAAAGGCAATCCCTGGCGTAATTAAAATTTGCGACAGTAAAAAATTATTTTTTGAATAATTTACTATAGAAAAGGCAATCCCTGGCGCACTTAAAATTTGCGACAGTAAAAAATTATTTTTTGAATAATTTACTATAGAAAAGGCAATCCCTGGCGCACTTAAAATTTGCGACAGTAAAAAATTATTTTTTGAATAATTTACTATAGAAAAGGCAATCCCTGGCGTAATTAAAATTTGCGACAGTAAAAAATTATTTTTTGAATAATTTACTACAGAAAAGGCAATCCCTGGCGCAATTACAATTTGCGACAGTTGAAAATTATTTTTTGAATAATTTACTATAAAAAAGGCAATCCCTGGCGCACTTAAAATTTGCGACAGCAGAAAATTATTTTTTGAATAATTTACTATAGAAAAGGCAATCCCTGGGATATTTAAAATTTGCGACAGTAAAAAATTATTTTTTGAATAATTTACTATAGAAAAGGCAATCCCTGGCGTAATTAAAATTTGCGACAGTAAAAAATTATTTTTTGAATAATTTACTATAGAAAAGGCAATCCCTGGCGTAATTAAAATTTGCGACAGTAGAAAATTATTTTTTGAATAATTTACTATAGAAAAGGCAATCCCTGGCGTAATTAAAATTTGCGACAGTAAAAAATTATTTTTTGAATAATTTACTATAGAAAAGGCAATCCCTGGCGTAATTAAAATTTGCGACAGTAAAAAATTATTTTTTGAATAATTTACTATAGAAAAGGCAATCCCTGGCGCACTTAAAATTTGCGACAGTAAAAAATTATTTTTTGAATAATTTACTATAGAAAAGGCAATCCCTGGCGTAATTAAAATTTGCGACAGTTGAAAATTATTTTTTGAATAATTTACTATAAAAAAGGCAATCCCTGGCGCACTTAAAATTTGCGACAGTAGAAAATTATTTTTTGAATAATTTACTATAGAAAAGGCAATCCCTGGGATATTTAAAATTTGCGACAGTAAAAAATTATTTTTTGAATAATTTACTATAGAAAAGGCAATCCCTGGCGTAATTAAAATTTGCGACAGTAAAAAATTATTTTTTGAATAATTTACTATAGAAAAGGCAATCCCTGGCGTAATTAAAATTTGCGACAGTAGAAAATTATTTTTTGAATAATTTACTATAGAAAAGGCAATCCCTGGCGTAATTAAAATTTGCGACAGTAAAAAATTATTTTTTGAATAATTTACTATAGAAAAGGCAATCCCTGGCGTAATTAAAATTTGCGACAGTAAAAAATTATTTTTTGAATAATTTACTATAGAAAAGGCAATCCCTGGCGCACTTAAAATTTGCGACAGTAAAAAATTATTTTTTGAATAATTTACTATAGAAAAGGCAATCCCTGGCGTAATTAAAATTTGCGAGAGTTGAAAATTATTTTTTGAATAATTTATAGAAAAGGCAATACCTGGCGCACTTAAAATTTGCGACAGTAAAAAATTATTTTTTGAATAATTTACTATAGAAAAGGCAATCCCTGGCGTAATTAAAATAATTAAAATTTGCGAGAGTTGAAAATTATTTTTTGAATAATTTACTAAAGAAAAGGCAATCCCTGGCGTATTTAAAATTTGCGACAGTAGAAAATTATTTTTTGAATAATTTACTATAGAAAAGGCAATCCCTGGGATATTTAAAATTTGCGACAGTATAAAATTATTTTTTGAATAATTTACTATAGAAAAGGCAATCCCTGGCGTATTTAAAATTTGCGACAGTATAAAATTAATTTTTGAAAAATTTACTATATAAAAGGCAATCCCTGGCGCAATTAAAACTTGCGATAGTAAAAAATTATTTTTTGAATAATTTACTATAGAAAAGGCAATCCCTGGCGTAATTAAAATTTGCGACAGTAAAAAATTATTTTTTGCAAAATTTACTATAGAAAAGGCAATCCCTGGCGTAATTAAAATTTGCGACAGTATAAAATTATTTTTTGAATAATTTACTATATAAAAGGCAATCCCTGGCGTAATTAAAATTTGCGACAGTAGAAAATTATTTTTTGAATAATTTACTGTAGAAAAGGCAATCCCTGGCGCAATTAAAACTTGCGATAGTAAAAAATTATTTTTTGAATAATTTACTATAGAAAAGGCAATCCCTGGCGTAATTAAAATTTGCGACAGTATAAAATTATTTTTTGAATAATTTACTATAGAAAAGGCAATCCCTGGCGCACTTAAAATTTGCGACAGTAAAAAATTATTTTTTGAATAATTTACTATAGAAAAGGCAATCCCTGGCGCACTTAAAATTTGCGACAGTAAAAAAATTATTTTTTGAATAATTTACTATAGAAAAAGCAATCCCTGGCGTAATTAAAATTTGCGACAGAAAAAAATTATTTTTTGAATAATTTACTATAGAAAAGGCAATCCCTGGCGTAATTACAATTTGCGACAGTAGAAAATTATTTTTTGAATAATTTACTATAGAAAAGGCAATCCCTGGCGCACTTAAAATTTGCGACAGTAGAAAATTATTTTTTGAATAATTTACTATAGAAAAGGCAATCCCTGGGATATTTAAAATTTGCGACAGTAAAAAATTATTTTTTGAATAATTTACTATAGAAAAGGCAATCCCTGGCGTAATTAAAATTTGCGACAGTAAAAAATTATTTTTTGAATAATTTACTAGAGAAAAGGCAATCCCTGGCGTAATTAAAATTTGCGACAGTATAAAATTATTTTTTGAATAATTTACTATATAAAAGGCAATCCCTGGCGTATTTAAAATCTGCGACAGTATAAAATTATTTTTTGAATAATTTACTATAGAAAAGGCAATCCCTGTCGTAATTAAAATTTGCGACAGTATAAAATTATTTTTTGAATAATTTACTATAGAAAATGCAATCCATGGCGCACTTAAAATTTGCGACAGTAGAAAATTATTTTTTGAATAATTTACTATAGAAAAGGCAATCCCTGGCGCACTTAAAATTTGCGACAGTAGAAAATTATTTTTTGAATAATTTACTATAGAAAAGGCAATCCCTGGGATATTTAAAATTTGCGACAGTAAAAAATTATTTTTTGAATAATTTACTATAGAAAAGGCAATCCCTGGCGTAATTAAAATTTGCGACAGTAAAAAATTATTTTTTGAATAATTTACTATAGAAAAGGCAATCCCTGGCGTAATTACAATTTGCGACAGTTGAAAATTATTTTTTGAATAATTTACTATAGAAAAGGCAATCCCTGGCGCACTTAAAATTTGCGACAGTAGAAAATTATTTTTTGAATAATTTACTATAGAAAAGGCAATCCCTGGGATATTTAAAATTTGCGACAGTAAAAAATTATTTTTTGAATAATTTACTATAGAAAAGGCAATCCCTGGCGTAATTAAAATTTGCGACAGTAAAAAATTATTTTTTGAATAATTTACTATAGAAAAGGCAATCCCTGGCGTAATTAAATTTTGCGACAGTATAAAATTATTTTTTGAATAATTTACTATATAAATGGCAATCCCTGGCGTATTTAAAATTTGCGACAGTATAAAATTATTTTTTGAATAATTTACTATAGAAAAGGCAATCCCTGGCGCATTTAAAATTTGCGACAGTATAAAATTAATTTTTGAAAAATTTACTATATAAAAGGCAATCCCTGGCGTAATTAAAATTTGCGACAGTAGAAAATTATTTTTTGAATAATTTACTGTAGAAAAGGCAATCCCTGGCGCAATTAAAACTTGCGATAGTAAAAAATTATTTTTTGAATAATTTACTATAGAAAAGGCAATCCCTGGCGTAATTAAAATTTGCGACTGTAAAAAATTATTTTTTGCAAAATTTACTATAGAAAAGGCAATCCCTGGCGTAATTAAAATTTGCGACAGTATAAAATTATTTTTTGAATAATTTACTATAGAAAAGGCAATCCCTGGCGTAATTAAAATTTGCGACAGTAGAAAATTATTTTTTGAATAATTTACTGTAGAAAAGGCAATCCCTGGCGCAATTAAAACTTGCGATAGTAAAAAATTATTTTTTGAATAATTTACTATAGAAAAGGCAATCCCTGGCGTAATTAAAATTTGCGACAGTATAAAATTATTTTTTGAATAATTTACTATAGAAAAGGCAATCCCTGGCGCACTTAAAATTTGCGACAGTAAAAAATTATTTTTTGAATAATTTACTATAGAAAAGGCAATCCCTGGCGCACTTAAAATTTGCGACAGTAAAAAATTATTTTTTGAATAATTTTCTATAGAAAAGGCAATCCCTGGCGTAATTAAAATTTGCGACAGTAAAAAATTATTTTTTGAATAATTTACTATAGAAAAGGCAATCCCTGGCGCAATTACAATTTGCGACAGTTGAAAATTATTTTTTGAATAATTTACTATAAAAAAGGCAATCCATGGCGCACTTAAAATTTGCGACAGTAGAAAATTATTTTTTGAATAATTTACTATAGAAAAGGCAATCCCTGGGATATTTAAAATTTGCGACAGTAAAAAATTATTTTTTGAATAATTTACTATAGAAAATCAATCCCTGGCGTAATTAAAATTTGCGACAGTAAAAAATTATTTTTTGAATAATTTACTATAGAAAAGGCAATCCCTGGCGTAATTAAAATTTGCGACAGTAGAAAATTATTTTTTGAATAATTTATTATAGAAAAGGCAATCCCTGGCGTAATTAAAATTTGCGACAGAAAAAAATTATTTTTTGAATAATTTACTATAGAAAAGGCAATCCCTGGCGTAATTAAAATTTGCGACAGTAAAAAATTATTTTTTGAATAATTTACTATAGAAAAGGCAATCCCTGGCGCACTTAAAATTTGCGACAGTAAAAAATTATTTTTTGAATAATTTACTATAGAAAAGGCAATCCCTGGCGTAATTAAAATTTGCGAGAGTTGAAAATTATTTTTTGAATAATTTATAGAAACGGCAATCCCTGGCGCACTTAAAATTTGCGACAGTTAAAAATTATTTTTTGAATAATTTACTATAGAAAAGGCAATCCCTGGCGTAATTAAAATAATTAAAATTTGCGAGAGTTGAAAATTATTTTTTGAATAATTTACTATAGAAAAGGCAATCCCTGGCGTATTTAAAATTTGCGACAGTAGAAAATTATTTTTTGAATAATTTACTATAGAAAAGGCAATCCCTGGGATATTTAAAATTTGCGACAGTATAAAATTATTTTTTGAATAATTTACTATAGAAAAGGCAATCCCTGGCGTATTTAAAATTTGCGACAGTATAAAATTAATTTTTGAAAAATTTACTATATAAAAGGCAATCCCTGGCGTAATTAAAATTTGCGACAGTAGAAAATTATTTTTGAATAATTTACTGTAGAAAAGGCAATCCCTGGCGCAATTAAAACTTGCGATAGTAAAAAATTATTTTTTGAATAATTTACTATAGAAAAGGCAATCCCTGGCGTAATTAAAATTTGCGACAGTAAAAAATTATTTTTTGCAAAATTTACTATAGAAAAGGCAATCCCTGGCCTAATTAAAATTTGCGACAGTATAAAATTATTTTTTGAATAATTTACTATATAGAAGGCAATCCCTGGCGTAATTAAAATTTGCGACAGTAGAAAATTATTTTTTGAATAATTTACTGTAGAAAAGGCAATCCCTGGCGCAATTAAAACTTGCGATAGTAAAAAATTATTTTTTGAATAACTTACTATAGAAAAGGCAATCCCTGGCGTAATTAAAATTTGCGACAGTATAAAATTATTTTTTGAATAATTTACTATAGAAAAGGCAATCCCTGGCGTAATTAAAATTTGCGACAGTATAAAATTATTTTTTGAATAATTTACTATAGAAAAGGCAATCCCTGGCGCACTTAAAATTTGCGACAGTAGAAAATTATTTTTTGAATAATTTACTATAGAAAAGGCAATCCCTGGGATATTTAAAATTTGCGACAGTATAAAATTATTTTTTGAATAATTTACTATAGAAAAGGCAATCCCTGGCGTAATTAAAATTTGCGACAGTAAAAAATTATTTTTTGAATAATTTACTATAGAAAGGGCAATCCCTGGCGTAATTAAAATTTGCGACAGTAGAAAATTATTTTTTGAATAATTTACTATAGAAAAGGCAATCCCTGGCGTAATTAAAATTTGCGACAGTAAAAAATTATTTTTTTAATAATTTACTATAAAAAAGGCAATCCCTGGCGTAATTAAAATTTGCGACAAAAAAAAATTATTTTTTGAATAATTTACTATAGAAAAGGCAATCGCTGGCGCACTTAAAATTTGCGACAGTAAAAAATTATTTTTTGAATAATTTACTATAGAAAAGGCAATCCCTGGCGTAATTAAAATTTGCGAGAGTTGAAAATTATTTTTTGAATAATTTATAGAAAAGGCAATCCCTGGCGCACTTAAAATTTGCGACAGTAAAAAATTATTTTTTGAATAATTTACTATAGAAAAGGCAATCCCTGGCGTAATTAAAATTCGCGAGAGTTGAAAATTATTTTTTGAATAATTTACTATAGAAAAGGCAATCCCTGGCGTATTTAAAATTTGCGACAGTAGAAAATTATTTTTTGAATAATTTACTATAGAAAAGGCAATCTCTGGGATATTTAAAATTTGCGACAGTATAAAATTATTTTTTGAATAATTTACTATAGAATAGGCAACCCCTGGCGTATTTAAAATTTGCGACAGTATAAAATTAATTTTTGAAAAATTTACTATATAAATGGCAATCCCTGGCGTTATTAAAATTTGCGACAGTAGAAAATTATTTTTGAATAATTTACTGTAGAAAAGGCAATCCCTGGCGCAATTAAAACTTGCGATAGTAAAAAATTATTTTTTGAATAATTTACTATAGAAAAGGCAATCCCTGGCGTAATTAAAATTTGCGACAGTAAAAAATTATTTTTTGCAAAATTTACTATAGAAAAGGCAATCCCTGGCGTAATTAAAATTTGCGACAGTATAAAATTATTTTTTGAATAATTTACTATATAAAAGGCAATCCCTGGCGTAATTAAAATTTGCGACAGTAGAAAATTATTTTTTGAATAATTTACTGTAGAAAAGGCAATCCCTGGCGCAATTAAAACTTGCGATAGTAAAAAATTATTTTTTGAATAATTTACTATAGAAAAGGCAATCCCTGGCGTAATTAAAATTTGCGACAGTATAAAATTATTTTTTGAATAATTTAATATAGAAAAGGCAATCCCTGGCGCACTTAAAATTTGCGACAGTAAAAAATTATTTTTTGAATAATTTACTATAGAAAAGGCAATCCCTGGCGCAATTAAAATTTGCGACAGTATAAAATATTTTTTGAATAATTTACTATAGAAAAGGCAATCCATGGCGTAATTAAAATTTGCGACAGTATAAAATTATTTTTTGAATAATTTACTATAGAAAATGCAATCCCTGGCGCACTTAAAATTTGCGACAGTAAAAAATTATTTTTTGAATAATTTACTATAGAAAAGGCAATCCCTGGCGCAATTACAATTTGCGACAGTTGAAAATTATTTTTTGAATAATTTACTATAGAAAAGGCAATCCCTGGCGTAATTAAATTTGCGACAGTTGAAAATTATTTTTTGAAAAATTTACTATAGAAAAGGCAATCCCTGGCGTATTTAAAATTTGCGACAGTAGAAAATTATTTTTTGAATAATTTACTATAGAAAAGGCAATCCCTGGCGTAGTTAAAATTTGCGACAGTATAAAATTATTTTTTGAATAATTTACTATAGAAAAGGCAATCCCTGGCGTATTTAAAATTTGCGACAGTATAAAATTATTTTTTGAAAAATTTACTATAGAAAAGGCAATCCCTGGCGCACTTAAAATTTGCGACAGTAAAAAATTATTTTTTGAATAATTTACTATAGAAAAGGCAATCCCTGGCGCAATTACAATTTGCGACAGTTGAAAATTATTTTTTGTATAATTTACTATAGAATAGGCAATCCCTGGCGCAATTAAAATTTGCGACAGTAAAAAATTATTTTTTGCTAAATTTACTATAGAAAAGGCAATCCCTGGCGCACTTAAAATTTGCGACAGTAAAAAATTATTTTTTGAATAATTTACTATAGAAAAGGCAATCCCTGGCGTAATTAAAATTTGCGACAGTTGAAAATTATTTTTTGAATAATTTACTATAGAAAAGGCAATCCTTGGCGTATTTAAAATTTGCGACAGTAGAAAATTATTTTTTGAATAATTTACTGTAGAAAAGGCAACACCTGGCGCAATTAAAACTTGCGATAGTAAAAAATTATTTTTTGAAAAATTTACTAAATAAAAGGCAATCCCTGGCGCAATTACAATTTGCGACAGTTGAAAATTATTTTTTGTATAATTTACTATAGAATAGGCAATCCCTGGCGCAATTAAAATTTGCGACAGTAAAAAATTATTTTTTGCAAAATTTACTATAGAAAAGGCAATCCCTGGCGCAATTACAATTTGCGACAGTTGAAAATTATTTTTTGTATAATTTACTATAGAATAGGCAATCCCTGGCGCAATTAAAATTTGCGACAGTAAAAAATTATTTTTTGCAAAATTTACTATAGAAAAGGCAATCCCTGGCGCACTTAAAATTTGCGACAGTAAAAAATTATTTTTTGAATAATTTACTATAGAAAAGGCAATCCCTGGCGTAATTAAAATTTGCGACAGTTGAAAATTATTTTTTGAATAATTTACTATAGAAAAGGCAATCCCTGGCGCACTTAAAATTTGCGACAGTAAAAAATTATTTTTTGAATAATTTACTATAGAAAAGCAATCCCTGGCGCAATTACAATTTGCGACAGTTGAAAATTATTTTTTGAATAATTTACTATAGAAAAGGCAATCCCTGGCGCAATTAAAATTTGCGACAGTAAAAAATTATTTTTTGCAAAATTTACTATAGAATAGGCAATCCCTGGCGCACTTAAAATTTGCGACAGTAAAAAATTATTTTCTGAATAATTTACTATAGAAAAGGCAATCCCTGGCGTAATTAAAATTTGCGACAGTTGAAAATTATTTTTTGAATAATTTACTATAGAAAAGGCAATCCCAGGGGTATTTAAAATTTGCGACAGTAGAAAATTATTTTTTGAATAATTTACTATAGAAAAGGCAATCCCTGGCGTAATTAAAATTTGCGACAGTATAAAATTATTTTTTGAATAATTTACTATAGAAAAGGCAATCCCTGGCGCACTTAAAATTTGCGACAGTAAAAAATTATTTTTTGAATAATTTACTATAGAAAAGGCAATCCCTGGCGCAATTAAAATTTGCGACAGTATAAAATTATTTTTTGAATAATTTACTATAGAAAAGGCAATCCATGGCGTAATTAAAATTTGCGACAGTATAAAATTATTTTTTGAATAATTTACTATAGAAAAGGCAATCCCTGGCGCACTTAAAATTTGCGACAGTAAAAAATTATTTTTTGAATAATTTACTATAGAAAAGGCAATCCCTGGCGCAATTACAATTTGCGACAGTTGAAAATTATTTTTTGAATAATTTACTATAGAAAAGGCAATCCCTGGCGTAATTAAATTTGCGACAGTTGAAAATTATTTTTTGAAAAATTTACTATAGAAAAGGCAATCCCTGGCGTATTTAAAATTTGCGACAGTAGAAAATTATTTTTTGAATAATTTACTATATAAAAGGCAATCCCTGGCGTAGTTAAAATTTGCGACAGTATAAAATTATTTTTTGAATAATTTACTATAGAAAAGGCAATCCCTGGCGTATTTAAAATTTGCGACAGTATAAAATTATTTTTTGAAAAATTTACTATAGAAAAGGCAATCCCTGGCGCACTTAAAATTTTCGACAGTAAAAAATTATTTTTTGAATAATTTACTATAGAAAAGGCAATCCCTGGCGCAATTACAATTTGCGACAGTTGAAAATTATTTTTTGAATAATTTACTATAGAATAGGCAATCCCTGGCGCAATTAAAATTTGCGACAGTAAAAAATTATTTTTTGCAAAATTTACTATAGAAAAGGCAATCCCTGGCGCACTTAAAATTTGCGACAGTAAAAAATTATTTTTTGAATAATTTACTATAGAAAAGGCATTCCCTGGCGTAATTAAAATTTGCGACAGTTGAAAATTATTTTTTGAATAATTTACTATAGAAAAGGCAATCCTTGGCGTATTTAAAATTTGCGACAGTAGAAAATTATTTTTTGAATAATTTACTGTAGAAAAGGCAACCCCTGGCGCAATTAAAACTTGCGATAGTAAAAAATTATTTTTTGAAAAATTTACTAAATAAAAGGCAATCCCTGGCGTAATTAAAATTTGCGACAGTTGAAAATTATTTTTTGAATAATTTACTATAGAAAAAGCAATCCCTGGCGCAATTAAAATTTGCGACAGTAAAAAATTATTTTTTGAATAATTTACTATAGAAAAGGCAATCCCTGGCGTAATTAAAATTTGCGACAGTATAAAATTATTTTTTGAATAATTTACTATAGAAAAGGCAATCCCTGGCGTATTTAAAATTTGCGACAGTATAAAATTATTTTTTGAAAAATTTACTATAGAAAAGGCAATCCCTGGCGCACTTAAAATTTGCGACCGTAGAAAATTATTTTTTGAATAATTTACTGTAGAAAAGGCAATCCCTGGCTCAATTACAATTTGCGATAGTAAAAAAATATTTTTTGAATAATTTACTATAGAAAAGGCAATCCCTGGCGCAATTAAAATTTGCGACAGTAAAAAATTATTTTTTTGCAAAATTTACTATAGAAAAGGCAATCCCTGGCGCACTTAAAATTTGCGACAGTATAAAATTAATTTTTGAAAAATTTACTATATAAAAGGCAATCCATGGCGCACTTAAAATTTGCGACAGTAAAAAATTATTTTTTGAATAATTTACTATAGAAAAGGCAATCCCTGGCGCAATTAAAATTTGCGACAGTATAAAATTATTTTTTGAATAATTTACTATAGAAAAGGCAATCCATGGCGTAATTAAAATTTGCGACAGTATAAAATTATTTTTTGAATAATTTACTATAGAAAAGGCAATCCCTGGCGCACTTAAAATTTGCGACAGTAAAAAATTATTTTTTGAATAATTTACTATAGAAAAGGCAATCCCTGGCGCAATTACAATTTGCGACAGTTGAAAATTATTTTTTGAATAATTTACTATAGAAAAGGCAATCCCTGGCGTAATTAAATTTGCGACAGTTGAAAATTATTTTTTGAAAAATTTACTATAGAAAAGGCAATCCCTGGCGTATTTAAAATTTGCGACAGTAGAAAATTATTTTTTGAATAATTTACTATATAAAAGGCAATCCCTGGCGTAGTTAAAATTTGCGACAGTATAAAATTATTTTTTGAATAATTTACTATAGAAAAGGCAATCCCTGGCGTATTTAAAATTTGCGACAGTATAAAATTATTTTTTGAAAAATTTACTATAGAAAAGGCAATCCCTGGCGCACTTAAAATTTTCGACAGTAAAAAATTATTTTTTGAATAATTTACTATAGAAAAGGCAATCCCTGGCGCAATTACAATTTGCGACAGTTGAAAATTATTTTTTGAATAATTTACTATAGAATAGGCAATCCCTGGCGCAATTAAAATTTGCGACAGTAAAAAATTATTTTTTGCAAAATTTACTATAGAAAAGGCAATCCCTGGCGCACTTAAAATTTGCGACAGTAAAAAATTATTTTTTGAATAATTTACTATAGAAAAGGCATTCCCTGGCGTAATTAAAATTTGCGACAGTTGAAAATTATTTTTTGAATAATTTACTATAGAAAAGGCAATCCTTGGCGTATTTAAAATTTGCGACAGTAGAAAATTATTTTTTTGAATAATTTACTGTAGAAAAGGCAACCCCTGGCGCAATTAAAACTTGCGACAGTTGAAAATTATTTTTTGAATAATTTACTATAGAATAGGCAATCCCTGGCGCAATTAAAATTTGCGACAGTAAAAAATTATTTTTTGCAAAATTTACTATAGAAAAGGCAATCCCTGGCGCACTTAAAATTTGCGACAGTAAAAAAATTATTTTTTGAATAATTTACTATAGAAAAGGCATTCCCTGGCGTAATTAAAATTTGCGACAGTTGAAAATTATTTTTTGAATAATTTACTATAGAAAAGGCAATCCCTGGCGCACTTAAAATTTGCGACAGTAAAAAATTATTTTTTGAATAATTTACTATAGAAAAGGCAATCCCTGGCGCAATTACAATTTGCGACAGTTGAAAATTATTTTTTGAATAATTTACTATAGAAAAGGCAATCCCTGGCGTAATTAAATTTGCGACAGTTGAAAATTATTTTTTGAAAAATTTACTATAGAAAAGGCAATCCCTGGCGTATTTAAAATTTGCGACAGTAGAAAATTATTTTTTGAATAATTTACTATATAAAAGGCAATCCCTGGCGTAGTTAAAATTTGCGACAGTATAAAATTATTTTTTGAATAATTTACTATAGAAAAGGCAATCCCTGGCGTATTTAAAATTTGCGACAGTATAAAATTATTTTTTGAAAAATTTACTATAGAAAAGGCAATCCCTGGCGCACTTAAAATTTTCGACAGTAAAAAATTATTTTTTGAATAATTTACTATAGAAAAGGCAATCCCTGGCGCAATTACAATTTGCGACAGTTGAAAATTATTTTTTGAATAATTTACTATAGAATAGGCAATCCCTGGCGCAATTAAAATTTGCGACAGTAAAAAATTATTTTTTGCAAAATTTACTATAGAAAAGGCAATCCCTGGCGCACTTAAAATTTGCGACAGTAAAAAATTATTTTTTGAATAATTTACTATAGAAAAGGCATTCCCTGGCGTAATTAAAATTTGCGACAGTTGAAAATTATTTTTTGAATAATTTACTATAGAAAAGGCAATCCTTGGCGTATTTAAAATTTGCGACAGTAGAAAATTATTTTTTGAATAATTTACTGTAGAAAAGGCAACCCCTGGCGCAATTAAAACTTGCGATAGTAAAAAATTATTTTTTGAAAGATTTACTAAATAAAAGGCAATCCCTGGCGTAATTAAAATTTGCGACAGTTGAAAATTATTTTTTGAATAATTTACTATAGAAAAAGCAATCCCTGGCGCAATTAAAATTTGCGACAGTAAAAAATTATTTTTTGAATAATTTACTATAGAAAAGGCAATCCCTGGCGTAATTAAAATTTGCGACAGTATAAAATTATTTTTTGAATAATTTACTATAGAAAAGGCAATCCCTGGCGTATTTAAAATTTGCGACAGTATAAAATTATTTTTTGAAAAATTTACTATAGAAAAGGCAATCCCTGGCGCACTTAAAATTTGCGACCGTAGAAAATTATTTTTTGAATAATTTACTGTAGAAAAGGCAATCCCTGGCTCAATTACAATTTGCGATAGTAAAAAAATATTTTTTGAATAATTTACTATAGAAAAGGCAATCCCTGGCGCAATTAAAATTTGCGACAGTAAAAAATTATTTTTTGCAAAATTTACTATAGAAAAGGCAATCCCTGGCGCACTTAAAATTTGCGACAGTATAAAATTAATTTTTGAAAAATTTACTATATAAAAGGCAATCCCTGGCGTAATTAAAATTTGCGACAGTTGAAAATTATTTTTTGAATAATTTACTATAGAAAAGGCAATGCCTGGCGCAATTAAAATTTGCGACAGTAAAAAATTATTTTTTGAATAATTTACTATAGAAAAGGCAATCCCTGGCGTAATTAAAATTTGCGATAGTATAAAATTATTTTTTGAATAATTTACTATAGAAAAGGCAATCCCTGGCGTAATTAAAATTTGCGACAGTAAAAAATTATTTTTTGCAAAATTTACTATAGAAAAGGCAATCCCTGGCGCACTTAAAATTTGCGACAGTATAAAATTAATTTTTGAAAAATTTACTATATAAAAGGCAATCCCTGGCGTAATTAAAATTTGCGACAGTTGAAAATTATTTTTTGAATAATTTACTATAGAAAAGGCAATCCCTGGAGCAATTAAAATTTGCGACAGTAAAAAATTATTTTTTGAATAATTTACTATAGAAAAGGCAATCCCTGGCGTAGTTAAAATTTGCGACAGTATAAAATTATTTTTTGAATAATTTACTATAGAAAAGGCAATCCCTGGCGTATTTAAAATTTGCGACAGTATAAAATTATTTTTTGAAAAATTTACTATAGAAAAGGCAATCCCTGGCGCACTTAAAATTTGCGACAGTAAAAAATTATTTTTTGAATAATTTACTATAGAAAAGGCAATCCCTGGCGCAATTACAATTTGCGACAGTTGAAAATTATTTTTTGAATAATTTACTATAGAATAGGCAATCCCTGGCGCAATTAAAATTTGCGACAGTAAAAAATAATTTTTTGCAAAATTTACTATAGAAAAGGCAATCCCTGGCGCACTTAAAATTTGCGACAGTAAAAAATTATTTCTTGAATAATTTACTATAGAAAAGGCAATCCCTGGCGTAATTAAAATTTGCGACAGTTGAAAATTATTTTTTGAATAATTTACTATAGAAAAGGCAATCCTTGGCGTATTTAAAATTTGCGACAGTAGAAAATTACTTTTTGAATAATTTACTGTAGAAAAGGCAACCCCTGGCGCAATTAAAACTTGCGATAGTAAAAAATTATTTTTTGAAAAAATTACTAAATAAAAGGCAATCCCTGGCGTAATTAAAATTTGCCACAGTTGAAAATTATTTTTTGAATAATTTCCTATAGAAAAAGCAATCCCTGGCGCAATTAAAATTTGCGACAGTAAAAAATTATTTTTTGAATAATTTACTATAGAAAAGGCAATCCCTGGCGTAATTAAAATTTGCGACAGTATAAAATTATTTTTTGAATAATTTACTATAGAAAAGGCAATCCCTGGCGTATTTAAAATTTGCGACAGTATAAAATTATTTTTTGAAAAATTTACTATAGAAAAGGCAATCCCTGGCGCTCTTAAAATTTGCGACAGTAAAAAATTATTTTTTGAATAATTTACTATAGAAATGGCAATCCCTGGCGCAATTACAATTTGCGACAGTTGAAAATTATTTTTTGAATAATTTACTATAGAAAAAGGCAATCCCTGGCGCAATTAAAATTTGCGACAGTAAAAAATTATTTTTTGCAAAATTTACTATAGAAAAGGCAATCCCTGGCGCACTTAAAATTTGCGACAGTAAAAAATTATTTTCTGAATAATTTACTATAGAAAAGGCAATCCGTGGCGTAATTAAAATTTGCGACAGTTGAAAATTATTTTTTGAATATTTTACTATAGAAAAGGCAATCCCTGGCGTATTTAAAATTTGCGACAGTAGAAAATTATTTTTTGAATAATTTACTGTAGAAAAGGCAATCCCTGGCGTAATTAAAATTTGCGACAGTTGAAAATTATTTTTTGAATAATTTACTATAGAAAAAGCAATCCCTGGCGCAATTAAAATTTGCGACAGTAAAAAATTATTTTTTGAATAATTTACTATAGAAAAGGCAATCCCTGGCGTAATTAAAATTTGCGACAGTATAAAATTATTTTTTGAATAATTTACTATAGAAAAGGCAATCCCTGGCGTATTTAAAATTTGCGACAGTATAAAATTATTTTTTGAAAAATTTACTATAGAAAAGGCAATCCCTGGCGCACTTAAAATTTGCGAGAATAAAAAATTATTTTTTGAATAATTTACTATAGAAAAGGCAATCCCTGGCGCAATTACAATTTGCGACAGTTGAACATTATTTTTTGAATAATTTACTATAGAAAAGGCAATCCCTGGAGCAATTAAAATTTGCGACAGTAAAAAATTATTTTTTGCAAAATTTACTATAGAAAAGGCAATCCCTGGCGCACTTAAAATTTGCGACAGTAAAAAATTATTTTCTGAATAATTTACAATAGAAAAGGCAATCCCTGGCGTAATTAAAATTTGCGACAGTATAAAATTATTTTTTGAATAATTTACTATAGAAAAGGCAATCCCTGGCGTATTTAAAATTTGCGACAGTATAAAATTATTTTTTGAATAATTTACTATAGAAAAGGCAATCCCTGGCGTAATTAAAATTTGCGACAGTATAAAATTATTTTTTGAATAATTTACTATAGAAAAGGCAATCCCTGGCGTATTTAAAATTTGCGACAGTATAAAATTATTTTTTGAAAAATTTACTATAGAAAAGGCAATCCCTGGCGCACTTAAAATTTGCGACAGTATAAAATTATTTTTTGAAAAATTTACTATAGAAAAGGCAATCCCTGGCGCACTTAAAATTTGCGACAGTAAAAAATTATTTTTTGAATAATTTACTATAGAAATGGCAATCCCTGGCGCAATTACAATTTGCGACAGTTGAAAATTATTTTTTGAATAATTTACTATAGAAAAGGCAATCCCTGGCGCAATTAAAATTTGCGACAGTAAAAAATTATTTTTTGCAAAATTTACTATAGAAAAGGCAATCCCTGGCGCACTTAAAATTTGCGACAGTAAAAAATTATTTTCTGAATAATTTACTTTAGAAAAGGCAATCCGTGGCGTAATTAAAATTTGCGACAGTTGAAAATTATTTTTTGAATATTTTACTATAGAAAAGGCTATCCCTGGCGTATTTAAAATTTGCGACAGTAGAAAATTATTTTTTGAATAATTTACTGTAGAAAAGGCAATCCCTGGCGCAATTAAAACCTTGCGATAGTAAAAAATTATTTTTTGAATAATTTACTATAGAAAATGCAATCCCTGGCGCACTTAAAATTTGCGACAGTAAAAAATTATTTTTTGAATAATTTACTATAGAAAAGGCAATCCCTGGCGCAATTACAATTTGCGACAGTTGAAAATTATTTTTTTGAATAATTTACTATAGAAAAGGCAATCCCTGGCGCAATTAAAATTTGCGACAGTAAAAAATTATTTTTTGCAAAATTTACTATAGAAAAGGCAATCCCTGGCGCACTTAAAATTTGCGACAGTAAAAAATTATTTTCTGAATAATTTACTATAGAAAAGGCAATCCCTGGCGTAATTAAAATTTGCGACAGTTGAAAATTATTTTTTGAATAATTTACTTAGAAAAGGCAATCCCTGGCGTATTTAAAATTTGCGACAGTAGAAAATTATTTTTTGAATAATTTACTGTAGAAAAGGCAATCCCTGGCGCAATTAAAACTTGCGATAGTAAAAAATTATTTTTGAATAATTTACTATAGAAAAGGCAATCCCTGGCGTAATTAAAATTTGCGACAGTAAATAATTATTTTTTGCAAAATTTACTATAGAAAAGGTAATACCTGGCGCACTTAAAATTTGCGACAGTATAAAATTAATTTTTGAAAAATTTACTATATAAAAGGCAATCCCTGGGGTAATTAAAATTTGCGACAGTTGAAAATTATTTTTTGAATAATTTACTATAGAATAGGCAATCCCTGGCGCAATTAAAATTTGCGACAGTAAAAAATTATTTTTTGAATAATTTACTATAGAAAAGGCAATCCCTGGCGTAGTTAAAATTTGCGACAGTATAAAATTATTTTTTGAATAATTTACTATAGAAAAGGCAATCCCTGGCGTATTTAAAATTTGCGACAGTATAAAATTATTCTTTGAAAAATTTACTATAGAAAAGGCAATCCCTGGCGCACTTAAAATTTGCGACAGTAAAAAATTATTTTTTGAATAATTTACTATAGAAAAGGCAATCCCTGGCGCAATTACAAATTGCGACAGTTGAAAATTATTTTTTGAATAATTTACTATAGAATAGGCAATCCCTGGCGCAATTAAAATTTGCGACAGTAAAAAATTATTTTTTGCAAAATTTACTATAGAAAAGGCAATCCCTGGCGCACTTAAAATTTGCGAGAGTAAAAAATTATTTTTTGAATAATTTACTATAGAAAAGGCAATCCCTGGCGTAATTAAAATTTGCGACAGTTGAAAACTATTTTTGGAATAATTTACTATATAAAAGGCAATCCTTGGCGTATTTAAAATTTGCGACAGTAGAAAATTATTTTTGGAATAATTTACTGTAGAAAAGGCAACCCCTGGCGCAATTAAAACTTGCGATAGTAAAAAATTATTTTTTGAAAAATTTACTAAATAAAAGGCAATCCCTGGCGTAATTAAAATTTGCGACAGTTGAAAATTATTTTTTGAATAATTTACTATAGAAAAAGCAATCCCTGGCGCAATTAAAATTTGCGACAGTAAAAAATTATTTTTTGAATAATTTACTATAGAAAAGGCAATCCCTGGCGTAATTAAAATTTGCGACAGTATAAAATTATTTTTTGAATAATTTACTATAGAAAAGGCAATCCCTGGCGTATTTAAAATTTGCGCCAGTATAAAATTATTTTTTGAAAAATTTACTATAGAAAAGGCAATCCCTGGCGCACTTAAAATTTGCGACAATAAAAAATTATTTTTTGAATAATTTACTATAGAAAAGGCAATCCCTGGCGCAATTACAATTTGCGACAGTTGAACATTATTTTTTGAATAATTTACTATAGAAAAGGCAATCCCTGGAGCAATTAAAATTTGCGACAGTAAAAAATTATTTTTTGCAAAATTTACTATAGAAAAGGCAATCCCTGGCGCACTTAAAATTTGCGACAGTAAAAAATTATTTCTGAATAATTTACAATAGAAAAGGCAATCCCTGGCGTAATTAAAATTTGCGACAGTTGAAAATTATTTTTTGGATAATTTACTATAGAAAAGGCAATCCCTGGCGTATTTAAAATTTGCGACAGTAGAAAATTATTTTTTGAATAATTTACTGTAGAAAAGGCAATCCCTGGCGCAATTAAAACTTGCGATAGTAAAAAATTATTTTTTGAATAATTTACTATAGAAAAGGCAATCCCTGGCGTAATTAAAATTTGCGACAGTAAAAAATTATTTTTTGCAAAATTTACTATAGAAAAGGCAATACCTGGCGCACTTAAAATTTGCGACAGTATAAAATTAATTTTTGAAAAACTTACTATATAAAAGGCAATCCCTGGCGTAATTAAAATTTGCGACAGTTGAAAATTATTTTTTGAATAATTTACTATAGAAAAGGTAATCCCTGGCGCAGTTAAAATTTGCGACAGTAAAAAATTATTTTTTGAATAATTTACTATAGAAAAGGCAATCCCTGGCGTAATTAAAATTTGCGATAGTATAAAATTATTTTTTGAATAATTTACTATAGAAAAGGCAATCCCTGGCGTATTTAAAATTTGCGACAGTATAAAATTATTTTTTTAAAAATTTACTATAGAAAAGGCAATCCCTGGCGCACTTAAAATTTGCGACAGTAAAAAATTATTTTTTGAATAATTTACTATAGAAAAGGCAATCCCTGGCGCAATTACAATTTGCGATAGTTGAAAATTATTTTTTGAATAATTTACTATAGAAAAGGCAATCCCTGGCGCAATTAAAATTTGCGACAGTAAAAAATTATTTTTTGCAAAATTTACTATAGAAAAGGCAATCCCTGGCGCACTTAAAATTTGCGACAGTAAAAAATTATTTTTTGAATAATTTACTATAGAAAATGCAATCCCTGGCGTAATTAAAATTTGCGACAGTTGAAAATTATTTTTTGAATAATTTACTATAGAAAAGGCAATCCCTGGCGTATTTAAAATTTGCGACAGTAGAAAATTATTTTTTGAATAATTTACTGTAGAAAAGGCAATCCCTGGCGCAATTAAAACTTGCGATAGTAAAAAATTATTTTTTGAATAATTTACTATAGAAAAGGCAATCCCTGGCGTAATTAAAATTTGCGATAGTAAAAAATTATTTTTTGCAAAATTTACTATAGAAAAGGCAATCCCTGGCGCACTTAAAATTTGCGACAGTATAAAATTAATTTTTGAAAAATTTACTATATAAAAGGCAATCCCTGGCGTAATTAAAATTTGCGATAGTTGAAAATTATTTTTTGAATAATTTACTATAGAAAAAACAATCCCTGGCGCAATTAAAATTTGCGACAGTAAAAAATTATTTTTTGAATAATTTACTATAGAAAAGGTAATCCCTGGCGTAATTAAAATTTGCGACAGTATAAAATTATTTTTTGAATAATTTACTATAGAAAAGGCAATCCCTGGCGTATTTAAAATTTGCGAGAGTAGAAAATTATTTTTTGAATAATTTACTATAGAAAAGGCAATCCCTGGCGTAATTAAAATTTGCGACAGTAAAAAATTATTTTTTGAATAATTTACTATACAAAAGGCAATCCCTGGCGTAATTAAAATTTGCGACAGTAGAAAATTATTTTTTGAATAATTTACTATAGAAAAGGCAATCCCTGGCGTTATTAAAATTTGCGACAGTAAAAAATTATTTTTTGAATAATTTACTATAGAAAAGGCAATCCCTGGCGTAATTAAAATTTGCGACAGTAAAAAATTATTATTTGAATAATTTACTTTAGAAAAGGCAATCCCTGGCGTAATTAAAATTTGCGACAGTAAAAAATTATTTTTTGCAAAATTTACTATAGAAAAGGCAATCCCTGGCGCACTTAAAATTTGCGACAGTATAAAATTAATTTTTGAAAAATTTACTATATAAAAGGCAATCCCTGGCGTAATTAAAATTTGCGACAGTAAAAAATTATTTTTTGAATAATTTACTATAGAAAAGGCAATCCCTGGCGTAATTAAAATTTGCGACAGTTGAAAATTATTTTTTGAATAATTTACTATAGAAAAGGCAATCCCTGGCGTATTTAAAATTTGCGACAGTAGAAATTTTTTTTTTGAATAATTTACTATAGAAAAGGCAATCCCTGGGATATTTAAAATTTGCGACAGTATAAAATTATTTTTTGAATAATTTACTATAGAAAAGGCAACCCCTGGCGTATTTAAAATTTGCGACAGTATAAAATTAATTTTTGAAAAATTTACTATATAAAAGGCAATCCCTGGCGTAATTAAAATTTGCGAAAGTAGAAAATTATTTTTTGAATAATTTACTGTAGAAAAGGCAATCCCTGGCGCAATTAAAACTTGCGATAGTAAAAAATTATTTTTTGAATAATTTACTATAGAAAAGGCAATCCCTGGCGTAATTAAAATTTGCGACAGTAAAAAATTATTTTTTGCAAAATTTACTATAGAAAAGGCAATCCCTGGCGTAATTATAATTTGCGACAGTATAAAATTATTTTTTGAATAATTTACTATATAAAAGGCAATCCCTGGCGTATTTAAAATTTGCGACAGTAGAAAATTATTTTTTGAATAATTTACTGTAGAAAAGGCAATCCCTGGCGCAATTAAAACTTGCGATAGTAAAAAATTATTTTTTGAATAATTTACTATAGAAAAGGCAATCCCTGGCGTAATTAAAATTTGCGACAGTATAAAATTATTTTTTGAATAATTTACTATAGAAAAGGCAATCCCTGGCGCACTTAAAATTTGCGACAGTAAAAAATTATTTTTTGAATAATTTACTATAGAAAAGGCAATCCCTGGCGCACTTAAAATTTGCGACAGTAAAAAATTATTTTTTGAATAATTTACTATAGGAAAGGCAATCCCTGGCGTAATTAAAATTTGCGACAGTAAAAAATTATTTTTTGAATAATTTACTATAGAAAAGGCAATCCCTGGCGCAATTACAAATTGCGTCAGTTGAAAATTTTTTTTTGAATAATTTACTATAAAAAAGGCAATCCCTGGCGCACTTAAAATTTGCGACAGTAGAAAATTATTTTTTGAATAATTTACTATAGAAAAGGCAATCCCTGGGATATTTAAAATTTGCGACAGTAAAAAATTATTTTTTGAATAATTTACTATAGAAAAGGCAATCCCTGGCGTAATTAAAATTTGCGACAGTAAAAAATTATTTTTTGAATAAAATACTATAGAAAAGGCAATCCCTGGCGTAATTAAAATTTGCGACAGTAGAAAATTATTTTTTGAATAATTTACTATAGAAAAGGCAATCCCTGGCGTAATTAAAATTTGCGACAGTAAAAAATTATTTTTTGAATAATTTACTATAGAAAAGGCAAACCCTGGCGTAATTAAAATTTGCGACAATAAAAAATTATTTTTTGAATAATTTACTATAGAAAAGGCAATCCCTGGCGCACTTAAAATTTGCGACAGTAAAAAATTATTTTTTGAATAATTTACTATAGAAAAGACAATCCCTGGCGTAATTAAAATTTGCGAGAGTTGAAAATTATTTTTTGAATAATTTACTATAGAAAAGGCAATCCCTGGCGTATTTCAAATTTGCGACAGTAGAAAATTATTTTTTGAATAATTTACTATAGAAAAGGCAATCCCTGGGATATTTAAAATTTGCGACAGTATAAAATTATTTTTTGAATAATTTACTATAGAAAAGGCAATCCCTGGCGTATTTAAAATTTGCGACAGTATAAAATTAATTTTTGAAAAATTTACTATATAAAAGGCAATCCCTGGCGTAATTAAAATTTGCGACAGTAGAAAATTATTTTTTGAATAATTTACTGTAGAAAAGGCAATCCCTGGCGCAATTAAAACTTGCGATAGTAAAAAATTATTTTTTGAATAATTTACTATAGAAAAGGCAATCCCTGGCGTAATTAAAATTTGCGACTGTAAAAAATTATTTTTTGCAAAATTTACTATAGAAAAGGCAATCCCTGGCGTAATTAAAATTTGCGACATTATAAAATTATTTTTTGAATAACTTACTATAGAAAAGGCAATCCCTGGCGTAATTAAAATTTGCGACAGTAGAAAATTATTTTTTGAATAATTTACTGTAGAAAAGGCAATCCCTGGCGCAATTAAAACTTGCGATAGTAAAAAATTATTTTTTGAATAATTTACTATAGAAAAGGCAATCCCTGGCGTAATTAAAATTTGCGACAGTATAAAATTATTTTTTGAATAATTTACTATAGAAAAGGCAATCCCTGGCGCACTTAAAATTTGCGACAGTAAAAAATTATTTTTTGAATAATTTACTATAGAAAAGGCAATCCTTGGCGCACTTAAAATTTGCGACAGTAAAAAATTATTTTTTGAATAATTTACTATAGAAAAGGCAATCCCTGGCGTAATTAAAATTTGCGAAAGTAAAAAATTATTTTTTGAATAATTTACTATAGAAAAGGCAATCCCTGGCGCAATTACAATTTGCGACAGTTGAAAATTATTTTTTGAATAATTTACTAAAAAAAGGCAATCCCTGGCGCACTTAAAATTTGCGACAGTAGAAAATTATTTTTTGAATAATTTACTATAGAAAAGGCAATCCCTGGGATATTTAAAATTTGCGACAGTAAAAAATTATTTTTTGAATAATTTACTATAGAAAAGGCAATCCCTGGCGTAATTAAAATTTGCGACAGTAAAAAATTATTTTTTGAATAATTTACTATAGAAAAGGCAAACCCTGGCGTAATTAAAATTTGCGACAGTAGAAAATTATTTTTTGAATAATTTACTATAGAAAAGGCAATCCCCGGCGTAATTAAAATTTGCGACAGTAAAAAATTATTTTTTGAATAATTTACTATAGAAAAGGCAATCCCTGGCGCAGTAAAAAATTATTTTTTGAATAATTTACTATAGAAAAGGCAATCCCTGGCGCACTTAAAATTTGCGACAGTAAAAAATTATTTTTTGAATAATTTACTATAGAAAAGGCAACCCCTGGCGTAATTAAAATTTGCGAGAGTTGAAAATTATTTTTTGAATAATTTATAGAAAAGGCAATCCCTGGCGCACTTAAAATTTGCGACAGTAAAAAATTATTTTTTGAATAATTTACTATAGAAAAGGCAATCCCTGGCGTAATTAAAATAATTAAAATTTGCGAGAGTTGAAAATTATTTTTTGAATAATTTACTATAGAAAAGGCAATCCCTGGCGTATTTAAAATTTGCGACAGTAGAAAATTATTTTTTGAATAATTTACTATAGAAAAGGCAATCCCTGTGATATTTAAAATTTGCGACAGTATAAAATTATTTTTTGAATAATTTACTATAGAAAAGGCAATCCCTGGCGTAATTAAAATTTGCGACAGTAAAAAATTATTTTTTGCAAAATTTACTATAGAAAAGGCAATCCCTGGCGTAATTAAAATTTGCGACAGTAGAAAATTATTTTTGAATAATTTACTGTAGAAAAGGCAATCCCTGGCGCAATTAAAACTTGCGATAGTAAAAAATTATTTTTTGAATAATTTACTATAGAAAAGGCAATCCCTGGCGTAATTAAAATTTGCGACAGTAAAAAATTATTTTTTGCAAAATTTACTATAGAAAAATTTGCGACAGTAGAAAAATTATTTTTTGAATAATTTACTATAGAAAAGGCAATCCCTGGATATTTAAAATTTGCGACAGTAAAAATTATTTTTTGAATAATTTACTATAGAAAAGGCAATCCCTGGCGTAATTAAAATTTGCGACAGTAAAAAAATTATTTTTGAATAATTTACTATAGAAAAGGCAATCCCTGGCGTAATTAAAATTTGCGAGAGTAGAAAATTATTTTTTGAATAATTTACTATAGAAAAGGCAATCACTGGCGTAATTAAAATTTGCGACAGTAAAAAATTATTTTTTGAATAATTTACTATAGAAAAGGCAATCCCTGGCGTAATTAAAATTTGCGACAGTAAAAAATTATTTTTTGAATAATTTACTATAGAAAGGCAATCCTGGCGCACTTAAAATTTGCGACAGTAAAAAATTATTTTTTGAATAATTTACTATAGAAAAGACAATCCCTGGCGTAATTAAAATTTGCGAGAGTTGAAAATTATTTTTTGAATAATTTACTATAGAAAAGGCAATCCCTGGCGTATTTAAAATTTGCGACAGTAGAAATTATTTTTTGAATAATTTACTATAGAAAAGGCAATCCCTGGGATATTTAAAATTTGCGACAGTATAAAATTATTTTTTGAATAATTTACTATAGAAAAGGCAATCCCTGGCGTATTTAAAATTTGCGACAGTATAAAATTAATTTTTGAAAAATTTACTATATAAAAGGCAATCCCTGGCGTAATTAAAATTTGCGACAGTAGAAAATTATTTTTTGAATAATTTACTGTAGAAAAGGCAATCCCTGGCGCAATTAAAACTTGCGATAGTAAAAAATTATTTTTTGAATAATTTACTATAGAAAAGGCAATCCCTGGCGTAATTAAAATTTGCGACTTTAAAAAATTATTTTTTGCAAAATTTACTATAGAAAAGGCAATCCCTGGCGCAATTACAATTTGCGACAGTTGAAAAATTATTTTTTGAATAATTTACTATAAAAAGGCAATCGCTGGCGCACTTAAAATTGCGACAGTATAAAATTATTTTTTGAATAATTCACTATAGAAAAGGCAATCCTGGGATATTTAAAATTTGCGACAGTAAAAAATTATTTTTTGAATAATTTACTATAGAAAAGGCAATCCCTGGCGTAATTAAAATTTGCGACAGTAAAAAAATTATTTTTTGAATAATTTACTATAGAAAAGGCAATCCCTGGCGTAATTAAAATTTGCGACAGTAGAAAATTATTTTTTGAATAATTTACTATAGAAAAGGCAATCCCTGGCGTAATTAAAATTTGCGACAGTAAAAAATTATTTTTTGAATAATTTACTATAGAAAAGGCAATCCCTGGCGTAATTAAAATTTGCGACAGTAAAAAATTATTTTTTGAATAATTTACTATAGAAAAGGCAATCCCTGGCGCACTTAAAATTTTCGACAGTAAAAAATTATTTTTTGAATAATTTACTATAGAAAAGGCAATCCTAGCGTAATTAAAATTTGCGAGAGTTGAAAATTATTTTGAATAATTTATAGAAAAGGCAATCCCCTAGCGTAATTAAAATTTGCGACAGTAAAAAATTATTTTTTGAATAATTTACTATAGGAAAGGCAATCCCTGGCGTAATTAAAATAATTAAAATTTGCGAGAGTTGAAAATTATTTTTGAATAATTTACTATAGAAAAGGCAATCCCTGGCGTATTTAAAATTTGCGACAGTAGAAAATTATTTTTTGAATAATTTACTATAGAAAAGGCAATCCCTGGGATATTTAAAATTTGCGACAGTATAAAATTATTTTTTGAATAATTTACTATAGAAAAGGCAATCCCTGGCGTATTTAAAATTTGCGACAGTATAAAATTAATTTTTGAAAAATTTACTATATAAAAGGCAATCCCTGGCGTAATTAAAATTTGCGACAGTAGAAAATTATTTTTGAATAATTTACTGTAGAAAAGGCAATCCCTGGCGCAATTAAAACTTGCGATAGTAAAAAATTATTTTTTTGAATAATTTACTATAGAAAAGGCAATCCCTGGCGTAATTAAATTTGCGACAGTAAAAAATTATTTTTTGCAAAATTTACTATAGAAAAGGCAATCCCTGCGTAATTAAAATTTGCGACAGTAGAAAATTATTTTTTGAATAATTTACTGTAGAAAAGGCAATCCCTGGCGCAATTAAAACTTGCGATAGTAAAAAATTATTTTTTGAATAATTTACTATAGAAAAGGCAATCCCTAGCGTAATTAAAATTTGCGACAGTAAAAAATTATTTTTTGAATAATTTACTGTAGAAAAGGCAATCCCTGGCGCAATTAAAACTTGCGATAGTAAAAAATTATTTTTTGAATAATTTACTATAGAAAAGGCAATCCTGGCGTAATTAAAATTTGCGACAGTATAAAATTATTTTTTGAATAATTTACTATAGAAAAGGCAATCCCTGGCGCACTTAAAATTTGCGACAGTAAAAAAATTATTTTTTGAATAATTTACTATAGGAAAGGCAATCCCTGGCGTAATTAAAATTTGCGACAGTAAAAAATTATTTTTGAATAATTTACTATAGGAAAGGCAATCCCTGGCGTAATTAAAATTTGCGACAGTAAAAAATTATTTTTTGAATAATTTACTATAGAAAAGGCAATGCCTGGCGCAATTACAATTTGAGTCAGTTGAAAATTATTTTTTGAATAATTTACTATAAAAAAGGCAATCCCTGGCGCACTTAAAATTTGCGACAGTAGAAAATTATTTTTTGAATAATTTACTATAGAAAAGGCAATCCCTGGGATATTTAAAATTTGCGACAGTAAAAAATTATTTTTTGAATAATTTACTATAGAAAAGGCAAACCCTGGCGTATTTAAAATTTGCGACAGTATAAAATTAATTTTTGAAAAATTTACTATATAAAAGGAAATCCCTGGCGTAATTAAAATTTGCGACAGTAGAAAATTATTTTTGAATAATTTACTGTAGAAAAGGCAATCCCTGGCGCAATGAAAACTTGCGATAGTAAAAAATTATTTTTTGAATAATTTACTATAGAAAAGGCAATCCCTGGCGTAATTAAAATTTGCGACAGTAAAAAATTATTTTTTGCAAAATTTACTATAGAAAAGGCAATCCCTGGCGTAATTAAAATTTGCGACAGTAGAAAATTATTTTTTGAATAATTTACTGTAGAAAAGGCAATCCCTGGCGCAATTAAAACTTGCGATAGTAAAAAATAATTTTTTGAATAATTTACTATAGAAAAGGCAATCCCTAGCTTAATTAAAATTTGCGACAGTAAAAAATTATTTTTTGAATAATTTACTGTAGAAAAGGCAATCCCTGGCGCAATTAAAACTTGCGATAGTAAAAAATTATTTTTTGAATAATTTACTATAGAAAAGGCAATCCCTGGCTTAATTAAAATTTGCGACAGTATAAAATTATTTTTTGAATAATTTACTATAGAAAAGGCAATCCCTGGCGCACTTAAAATTTGCGACAGTAAAAAATTATTTTTTGAATAATTTACTATAGGAAAGGCAATCCCTGGCGTAATTAAAATTTGCGACAGTAAAAAATTATTTTTTGAATAATTTACTATAGAAAAGGCAATCCCTGGCGTAATTAAAATTTGCGAGAGTATAAAATTAATTTTTGAAAAATTTACTATATAAAAGGAAATCCCTGGCGTAATTAAAATTTGCGACAGTAGAAAATTATTTTTGAATAATTTACTGTAGAAAAGGCAATCCCTGGCGCAATGAAAACTTGCGATAGTAAAAAATTATTTTTTGAATAATTTACTATAGAAAAGGCAATCCCTGGCGTAATTAAAATTTGCGACAGTAAAAAATTATTTTTTGAATAATTTACTATAGAAAAGGCAATCCCTGGCGTAATTAAAATAATTAAAATTTGCGAGAGTTGAAAATTATTTTTTGAATAATTTACTATAGAAAAGGCAATCCCTGGCGTAATTAAAATTTGCGACAGTAAAAAATTATTTTTTGCAAAATTTACTATAGAAAAGGCAATCCCTGGCGTAATTAAAATTTGCGACAGTAGAAAATTATTTTTTGAATAATTTACTGTAGAAAAGGCAATCCCTGGCGCAATTAAAACTTGCGATAGTAAAAAATTATTTTTTGAATAATTTACTATAGAAAAGGCAATCCCTATCGTAATTAAAATTTGCGACAGTAAAAAATTATTTTTTGAATAATTTACTGTAGAAAAGGCAATCCCTGGCGCAATTAAAACTTGCGATAGTAAAAAATTATTTTTTGAATAATTTACTATAGAAAAGGCAATCCCTGGCTTAATTAAAATTTGCGACAGTATAAAATTATTTTTTGAATAATTTACTATAGAAAAGGCAATCCCTGGCGCACTTAAAATTTGCGACAGTAAAAAATTATTTTTTGAATAATTTACTATAGGAAAGGCAATCCCTGGCGTAATTAAAATTTGCGACAGTAAAAAATTATTTTTTGAATAATTTACTATAGAAAAGGCAATCCCTGGCGTAATTAAAATTTGCGACAGTAGAAAATTATTTTTTGAATAATTTACTATAGAAAAGGCAATCCCTTGCGTAATTAAAATTTGCGACAGTAAAAAATTATTTTTTGAATAATTTACTATAGAAAAGGCAATCCCTGGCGTAATTAAAATTTGCGACAGTAAAAAATTATTTTTTGAATAATTTACTAAAGAAAAGGCAATCCCTGGCGCACTTAAAACTTGCGACAGTAAAAAATTATTTTTTGAATAATTTACTATAGAAAAGACAATCCCTGGCGTAATTAAAATTTGCGAGAGTTGAAAATTTTTTTTTGAATAATTTACTATAGAAAAGGCAATCCCTGGCGTATTTAAAATTTGCGACAGTAGAAAATTATTTTTTGAATAATTTACTATAGAAAAGGCAATCCCTGGGATATTTAAAATTTGCGACAGTATAAAATTATTTTTTGAATAATTTACTATAGAAAAGGCAATCCCTGGCGTATTTAAAATTTGCGACAGTATAAAATTAATTTTTGAAAAATTTGCTATATAAAAGGCAATCCCTGGCGTAATTAAAATTTGCGACAGTAGAAAATTATTTTTTGAATAATTTACTGTAGAAAAGGCAATCCCTGGCGCAATTAAAACTTGCGATAGTAAAAAATTATTTTTTGAATAATTTACTATAGAAAAGGCAATCCCTGGCGTAATTAAAATTTGCGACTGTAAAAAATTATTTTTTGCAAAATTTACTATAGAAAAGGCAATACCTGGCGTACTTAAAATTTGCGACAGTATAAAATTATTTTTTGAATAATTTACTATAGAAAAGGCAATCCCTGGCGTAATTAAAATTTGCGACAATAGAAAATTATTTTTTGAATAATTTACTGTAGAAAAGGCAATCCCTGGCGCAATTAAAACTTGCGATAGTAAAAAATTATTTTTTGGATAAATTACTATAGAAAAGGCAATCCCTGGCGTAATTAAAATTTGCGACAGTATAAAATTATTTTTTGAATAATTTACTATAGAAAAGGCAATCCCTGGCGCACTTAAAATTTGCGACAGTAAAAAATTATTTTTTGAATAATTTACTGTAGAAAAGGCAATCCCTGGCGCAATTAAAACTTGCGATAGTAAAAAATTATTTTTTGGATAATTTACTATAGAAAAGGCAATCCCTGGCGTAATTAAAATTTGCGACAGTATAAAATTATTTTTTGAATAATTTACTATAGAAAAGGCAATCCCTGGCGCACTTAAAATTTGCGACAGTAAAAAATTATTTTTTGAATAATTTACTATAGAAAAGGCAATCCCTGGCGCACTTAAAATTTGCGACAGTAAAAAATTATTTTTTGAATAATTTACTATAGAAATGGCAATCCCTGGCGCACTTAAAATTTGCGACAGTAGAAAATTATTTTTTGAATAATTTACTATAGAAAAGGCAATCCCTGGCGCAATTACAATTTGCGTCAGTTGAAAATTATTTTTTGAATAATTTACTATAAAAACGGCAATCCCTGGCGCACATAAAATTTGCGACAGTAAAAAATTATTTTTTGAATAATTTACTATAGAAAAGGCAATCCCTGGCGCACTTAAAATTTGCGACAGTAAAAAATTATTTTTTGAATAATTTACTATAGAAAAGGCAATACCTGGCGCAATTACAATTTGCGTCAGTTGAAAATTATTTTTTGAATAATTTACTATAAAAAAGGCAATCCCTGGCGCACTTAAAATTTGCGACAGTAAAAAATTATTTTTTGAATAATTTACTATAGAAAAGGCAATCCCTGGCGCACTTAAAATTTGCGACAGTAAAAAATTATTTTTTGAATAATTTACTATAGAAAAGGCAATCCCTGGGATATTTAAAATTTGCGACAGTAAAAAATTATTTTTTGAATAATTTACTATAGAAAAGGCAATCCCTGGCGTAATTAAAATTTGCGACAGTAAAAAATTATTTTTTGAATAATTTACTATAGAAAAGGCAATCCCTGGCGTAATTAAAATTTGCGACAGTAGAAAATTATTTTTTGAATAATTTACTATAGAAAAGGCAATCCCTGGCGTAATTAAAATTTGCGACAGTAAAAAATTATTTTTTGAATAATTTACTATAGAAAAGGCAATCCCTGGCGTAATTAAAATTTGCGACAGTAAAAAATTATTTTTTGAATAATTTACTAAAGAAAAGGCAATCCCTGGCGCACTTAAAACTTGCGACAGTAAAAAATTATTTTTTGAATAATTTACTATAGAAAAGACAATCCCTGGCGTAATTAAAATTTGCGAGAGTTGAAAATTATTTTTTGAATAATTTACTATAGAAAAGGCAATCCCTGGCGTATTTAAAATTTGCGACAGTAGAAAATTATTTTTTGAATAATTTACTATAGAAAAGGCAATCCCTGGGATATTTAAAATTTGCGACAGTATAAAATTATTTTTTGAATAATTTACTATAGAAAAGGCAATCCCTGGCGTATTTAAAATTTGCGACAGTATAAAATTAATTTTTGAAAAATTTACTATATAAAAGGCAATCCCTGGCGTAATTAAAATTTGCGACAGTAGAAAATTATTTTTTGAATAATTTACTGTAGAAAAGGCAATCCCTGGCGCAATTAAAACTTGCGATAGTAAAAAATTATTTTTTGAATAATTTACTATAGAAAAGGCAATCCCTGGCGTAATTAAAATTTGCGACTGTAAAAAATTATTTTTTGCAAAATTTACTATAGAAAAGGCAATCCCTGGCGTAATTAAAATTTGCGACAGTATAAAATTATTTTTTGAATAATTTACTATAGAAAAGGCAATCCCTGGCGTAATTAAAATTTGCGACAATAGAAAATTATTTTTTGAATAATTTACTGTAGAAAAGGCAATCCCTGGCGCAATTAAAACTTGCGATAGTAAAAAATTATTTTTTGGATAAATTACTATAGAAAAGGCAATCCCTGGCGTAATTAAAATTTGCGACAGTATAAAATTATTTTTTGAATAATTTACTATAGAAAAGGCAATCCCTGGCGCACTTAAAATTTGCGACAGTAAAAAATTATTTTCTGAATAATTTACTGTAGAAAAGGCAATCCCTGGCGCAATTAAAACTTGCGATAGTAAAAAATTATTTTTTGGATAATTTACTATAGAAAAGGCAATCCCTGGCGTAATTAAAATTTGCGACAGTATAAAATTATTTTTTGAATAATTTACTATAGAAAAGGCAATCCCTGGCGCACTTAAAATTTGCGACAGTAAAAAATTATTTTTTGAATAATTTACTATAGAAAAGGCAATCCCTGGCGCACTTAAAATTTGCGACAGTAAAAAATTATTTTTTGAATAATTTACTATAGAAATGGCAATCCCTGGCGCACTTAAAATTTGCGACAGTAGAAAATTATTTTTTGAATAATTTACTATAGAAAAGGCAATCCCTGGCGCAATTACAATTTGCGTCAGTTGAAAATTATTTTTTGAATAATTTACTATAAAAAAGGCAATCCCTGGCGCACATAAAATTTGCGACAGTAAAAAATTATTTTTTGAATAATTTACTATAGAAAAGGCAATCCCTGGCGCACTTAAAATTTGCGACAGTAAAAAATTATTTTTTGAATAATTTACTATAGAAAAGGCAATCCCTGGCGCAATTACAATTTGCGTCAGTTGAAAATTATTTTTTGAATAATTTACTATAAAAAAGGCAATCCCTGGCGCACTTAAAATTTGCGACAGTAAAAAATTATTTTTTGAATAATTTACTATAGAAAAGGCAATCCCTGGCGCACTTAAAATTTGCGACAGTAAAAAATTATTTTTTGAATAATTTACTATAGAAAAGGCAATCCCTGGCGTAATTAAAATTTGCGACAGTAAAAAATTATTTTTTGAATAATTTACTATAGAAAAGGCAATCCCTGGCGTAATTAAAATTTGCGACAGTAGAAAATTATTTTTTGAATAATTTACTATAGAAAAGGCAATCCCTGGCGTAATTAAAATTTGCGACAGTAAAAAATTATTTTTTGAATAATTTACTATAGAAAAGGCAATCCCTGGCGTAATTAAAATTTGCGACAGTAAAAAATTATTTTTTGAATAATTTACTATAGAAAAGGCAATCCCTGGCGCACTTAAAACTTGCGACAGTAAAAAATTATTTTTTGAATAATTTACTATACAAAAGACAATCCCTGGCGTAATTAAAATTTGCGAGAGTTGAAAATTATTTTTTGAATAATTTACTATAGAAAAGGCAATCCCTGGCGTATTTAAAATTTGCGACAGTAGAAAATTATTTTTTGAATAATTTACTATAGAAAAGGCAACCCCTGGGATATTTAAAATTTGCGACAGTATAAAATTATTTTTTGAATAATTTACTATAGAAAAGGCAATCCCTGGCGTATTTAAAATTTGCGACAGTATAAAATTAATTTTTGAAAAATTTACTATATAAAAGGCAATCCCTGGCGTAATTAAAATTTGCGACAGTAGAAAATTATTTTTGAATAATTTACTGTAGAAAAGGCAATCCCTGGCGCAATTAAAACTTGCGATAGTAAAAAATTATTTTTTGAATAATTTACTATAGAAAAGGCAATCCCTGGCGTAATTAAAATTTGCGACAGTAAAAAATTATATTTTGCAAAATTTACTATAGAAAAGGCAATCCCTGGCGTAATTAAAATTTGCGACAGTAGAAAATTATTTTTTGAATAATTTACTGTAGAAAAGGCAATCCCTGGCGCAATTAAAACTTGCGATAGTAAAAAATTATTTTTTGAATAATTTACTATAGAAAAGGCAATCCCTAGCGTAATTAAAATTTGCGACAGTAAAAAATTATTTTTTGAGTAATTTACTGTAGAAAAGGCAATCCCTGGCGCAATTAAAACTTGCGATAGTAAAAAATTATTTTTTGAATAATTTACTATAGAAAAGGCAATCCCTGGCGTAATTAAAATTTGCGACAGTATAAAATTATTTTTTGAATAATTTACTATAGAAAAGGCAATCCCTGGCGCACTTAAAATTTGCGACAGTAAAAAATTATTTTTTGAATAATTTACTATAGGAAAGGCAATCCCTGGCGTAATTAAAATTTGCGACAGTAAAAAATTATTTTTTGAATAATTTACTATAGAAAAGGCAATCCCTGGCGCAATTACAATTTGCGTCAGTTGAAAATTATTTTTTGAATAATTTACTATAAAAAAGGCAATCCCTGGGGCACTTAAAATTTGCGACAGTAAAAAATTATTTTTTGAATAATTTATTATAGAAAAGGCAATCCCTGGCGCACTTAAAATTTGCGACAGTAAAAAATTATTTTTTGAATAATTTACTATAGGAAAGGCAATCCCTGGCGTAATTAAAATTTGCGACAGTAAAAAATTATTTTTTGAATAATTTACTATAGAAAAGGCAATGCCTGGCACAATTACAATTTGAGTCAGTTGAAAATTATTTTTTGAATAATTTACTATAAAAAAGGCAATCCCTGGCGCACTTAAAATTTGCGACAGTAGAAAATTATTTTTTGAATAATTTACTATAGTAAAGGCAATCCCTGGGATATTTAAAATTTGCGACAGTAAAAAATTATTTTTTGAATAATTTACTATAGAAAAGGCAATCCCTGGCGTAATTAAAATTTGCGACAGTAAAAAATTATTTTTTGAATAATTTACTATAGAAAAGGCAATCACTGGCGTAGTTAAAATTTGCGACAGTAGAAAATTATTTTTTGAATAATTTACTATAGAAAAGGCAATCCCTGGCGTAATTAAAATTTGCGACAGTAAAAAATTATTTTTTGAATAATTTACTATAGAAAAGGCAATCCCTGGCGTAATTAAAATTTGCGACAGTAAAAAATTATTTTTTGAATAATTTACTATAGAAAAGGCAATCCCTGGCGCACTTAAAACTTGCGACAGTAAAAAATTATTTTTTGAATAATTTACTATAGAAAAGACAATCCCTGGCGTAATTAAAATTTGCGAGAGTTGAAAATTATTTTTTGAATAATTTACTATAGAAAAGGCAATCCCTGGCGTATTTAAAATTTGCGACAGTAGAAAATTATTTTTTGAATAATTTACTATAGAAAAGGCAATCCCTGGGATATTTAAAATTTGCGACAGTATAAAATTATTTTTTGAATAATTTACTATAGAAAAGGCAATCCCTGGCGTATTTAAAATTTGCGACAGTATAAAATTAATTTTTGAAAAATTTACAATATAAAAGGCAATCCCTGGCGTAATTAAAATTTGCGACAGTAGAAAATTATTTTTTGAATAATTTACTATAGAAAAGGCAATCCCTGGCGCAATTAAAACTTGCGATAGTAAAAAATAATTTTTTGAATAATTTACTATAGAAAAGGCAATCCCTGGCGTAATTAAAATTTGCGACTGTAAAAAATTATTTTTTGCAAAATTTACTATAGAAAAGGCAATCCCTGGCGTAATTAAAATTTGCGACAGTAGAAAATTATTTTTTGAATAATTTACTGTAGAAAAGGCAATCCCTGGCGCAATTAAAACTTGCGATAGTAAAAAATTATTTTTTGAATAATTTACTATAGAAAAGGCAATCCCTAGCGTAATTAAAATTTGCGACAGTAAAAAATTATTTTTTGAGTAATTTACTGTAGAAAAGGCAATCCCTGGCGCAATTAAAACTTGCGATAGTAAAAAATTATTTTTTGAATAATTTACTATAGAAAAGGCAATCCCTGGCGTAATTAAAATTTGCGACAGTATAAAATTATTTTTTGAATAATTTACTATAGAAAAGGCAATCCCTGGCGCACTTAAAATTTGCGACAGTAAAAAATTATTTTTTGAATAATTTACTATAGGAAAGGCAATCCCTGGCGTAATTAAAATTTGCGACAGTAAAAAATTATTTTTTGAATAATTTACTATAGAAAAGGCAATCCCTGGCGCAATTACAATTTGCGTCAGTTGAAAATTATTTTTTGAATAATTTACTATAAAAAAGGCAATCCCTGGGGCACTTAAAATTTGCGACAGTAAAAAATTATTTTTTGAATAATTTATTATAGAAAAGGCAATCCCTGGCGCACTTAAAATTTGTGACAGTAAAAAATTATTTTTTGAATAATTTACTATAGGAAAGGCAATCCCTGGCGTAATTAAAATTTGCGACAGTAAAAAATTATTTTTTGAATAATTTACTATAGAAAAGGCAATGCCTGGCACAATTACAATTTGAGTCAGTTGAAAATTATTTTTTGAATAATTTACTATAAAAAAGGCAATCCCTGGCGCACTTAAAATTTGCGACAGTAGAAAATTATTTTTTGAATAATTTACTATAGAAAAGGCAATCCCTGGGATATTTAAAATTTGCGACAGTAAAAAATTATTTTTTGAATAATTTACTATAGAAAAGGCAATCCCTGGCGTAATTAAAATTTGCGACAGTAAAAAATTATTTTTTGAATAATTTACTATAGAAAAGGCAATCACTGGCGTAGTTAAAATTTGCGACAGTAGAAAATTATTTTTTGAATAATTTACTATAGAAAAGGCAATCCCTGGCGTAATTAAAATTTGCGACAGTAAAAAATTATTTTTTGAATAATTTACTATAGAAAAGGCAATCCCTGGCGTAATTAAAATTTGCGACAGTAAAAAATTATTTTTTGAATAATTTACTATAGAAAAGGCAATCCCTGGCGCACTTAAAACTTGCGACAGTAAAAAATTATTTTTTGAATAATTTACTATAGAAAAGACAATCCCTGGCGTAATTAAAATTTGCGAGAGTTGAAAATTATTTTTTGAATAATTTACTATAGAAAAGGCAATCCCTGGCGTATTTAAAATTTGCGACAGTAGAAAATTATTTTTTGAATAATTTACTATAGAAAAGGCAATCCCTGGGATATTTAAAATTTGCGACAGTATAAAATTATTTTTTGAATAATTTACTATAGAAAAGGCAATCCCTGGCGTATTTAAAATTTGCGACAGTATAAAATTAATTTTTGAAAAATTTACAATATAAAAGGCAATCCCTGGCGTAATTAAAATTTGCGACAGTAGAAAATTATTTTTTGAATAATTTACTATAGAAAAGGCAATCCCTGGCGCAATTAAAACTTGCGATAGTAAAAAATAATTTTTTGAATAATTTACTATAGAAAAGGCAATCCCTGGCGTAATTAAAATTTGCGACTGTAAAAAATTATTTTTTGCAAAATTTACTATAGAAATAGCAATCCCTGGCGTAATTAAAATTTGCGACAGTATAAAATTATTTTTTGAATAATTTACTATAGAAAAGGCAATCCCTGGCGTAATTAAAATTTGCGACAGTAGAAAATTATTTTTTGAATAATTTACTGTAGAAAAGGCAATCCCTGGCGCAATTAAAACTTGCGATAGTAAAAAATTATTTTTTGGATAATTTACTATAGAAAAGGTAATCCCTGGCGTAATTAAAATTTGCGACAGTATAAAATTATTTTTTGAATAATTTACTATAGAAAAGGCAATCCCTGGCGCACTTAAAATTTGCGACAGTAAAAAATTATTTTTTGAATAATTTACTATAGAAAAGGCAATCCCTGGCGCACTTAAAATTTGCGACAGTAAAAAATTATTTTTTGAATAATTTACTATAGAAAAGGCAATCCCTGGCGTAATTAAAATTTGCGACAGTAAAAAATTATTTTTTGAATAATTTACTACAGAAAAGGCAATCCCTGGCGCAATTACAATTTGCGACAGTTGAAAATTATTTTTTGAATAATTTACTATAAAAAAGGCAATCCCTGGCGCACTTAAAATTTGCGACAGTAGAAAATTATTTTTTGAATAATTTACTATAGAAAAGGCAATCCCTGGGATATTTAAAATTTGCGACAGTAAAAAATTATTTTTTGAATAATTTACTATAGAAAAGGCAATCCCTGGCGTAATTAAAATTTGCGACAGTAAAAAATTATTTTTTGAATAATTTACTATAGAAAAGGCAATCCCTGGCGTAATTAAAATTTGCGACAGTAGAAAATTATTTTTTGAATAATTTACTATAGAAAAGGCAATCCCTGGCGTAATTAAAATTTGCGACAGTAAAAAATTATTTTTTGAATAATTTACTATAGAAAAGGCAATCCCTGGCGTAATTAAAATTTGCGACAGTAAAAAATTATTTTTTGAATAATTTACTATAGAAAAGGCAATCCCTGGCGCACTTAAAATTTGCGACAGTAAAAAATTATTTTTTGAATAATTTACTATAGAAAAGGCAATCCCTGGCGTAATTAAAATTTGCGAGAGTTGAAAATTATTTTTTGAATAATTTATAGAAAAGGCAATACCTGGCGCACTTAAAATTTGCGACAGTAAAAAATTATTTTTTGAATAATTTACTATAGAAAAGGCAATCCCTGGCGTAATTAAAATAATCAAAATTTGCGAGAGTTGAAAATTATTTTTTGAATAATTTACTAAAGAAAAGGCAATCCCTGGCGTATTTAAAATTTGCGACAGTAGAAAATTATTTTTTGAATAATTTACTATAGAAAAGGCAATCCCTGGGATATTTAAAATTTGCGACAGTATAAAATTATTTTTTGAATAATTTACTATAGAAAAGGCAATCCCTGGCGTATTTAAAATTTGCGACAGTATAAAATTAATTTTTGAAAAATTTACTATATAAAAGGCAATCCCTGGCGCAATTAAAACTTGCGATAGTAAAAAATTATTTTTTGAATAATTTACTATAGAAAAGGCAATCCCTGGCGTACTTAAAATTTGCGACAGTAAAAAATTATTTTTTGCAAAATTTACTATAGAAAAGGCAATCCCTGGCGTAATTAAAATTTGCGACAGTATAAAATTATTTTTTGAATAATTTACTATATAAAAGGCAATCCCTGGCGTAATTAAAATTTGCGACAGTAGAAAATTATTTTTTGAATAATTTACTGTAGAAAAGGCAATCCCTGGCGCAATTAAAACTTGCGATAGTAAAAAATTATTTTTTGAATAATTTACTATAGAAAAGGCAATCCCTGGCGTAATTAAAATTTGCGACAGTATAAAATTATTTTTTGAATAATTTACTATAGAAAAGGCAATCCCTGGCGCACTTAAAATTTGCGACAGTAAAAAATTATTTTTTGAATAATTTGCTATAGAAAAGGCAATCCCTGGCGCACTTAAAATTTGCGACAGTAGAAAATTATTTTTTGAATAATTTACTATAGAAAAGGCAATGCCTGGCGCAATTACAATTTGAGTCAGTTGAAAATTATTTTTTGAATAATTTACTATAAAAAAGGCAATCCCTGGGATATTTAAAATTTGCGACAGTATAAAATTATTTTTTGAATAATTTACTATAGAAAAGGCAATCCCTGGCGTATTTAAAATTTGCGACAGTATAAAATTAATTTTTGAAAAATTTACTATATAAAAGGCAATCCCTGGCGCAATTAAAACTTGCGATAGTAAAAAATTATTTTTTGAATAATTTACTATAGAAAAGGCAATCCCTGGCGTAATTAAAATTTGCGACAGTAAAAAATTATTTTTTGCAAAATTTACTATAGAAAAGGCAATCCCTGGCGTAATTAAAATTTGCGACAGTATAAAATTATTTTTTGAATAATTTACTATATAAAAGGCAATCCCTGGCGTAATTAAAATTTGCGACAGTAGAAAATTATTTTTTGAATAATTTACTGTAGAAAAGGCAATCCCTGGCGCAATTAAAACTTGCGATAGTAAAAAATTCTTTTTGAATAATTTACTATAGAAAAGGCAATCCCTGGCGTAATTAAAATTTGCGGCAGTATAAAATTATTTTTTGAATAATTTACTATAGAAAAGGCAATCCCTGGCGCACTTAAAATTTGCGACAGTTAAAAATTATTTTTTGAATAATTTGCTATAGAAAAGGCAATCCCTGGCGTAATTAAAATTTGCGACAGTATAAAATTATTTTTTGAATAATTTACTATATAAAAGGCAATACCTGGCGTAATTAAAATTTGCGACAGTAGAAAATTATTTTTTGAATAATTTACTGTAGAAAAGGCAATCCCTGGCGCAATTAAAACTTGCGATAGTAAAAAATTATTTTTTGAATAATTTACTATAGAAAAGGCAATCCCTGGCGTAATTAAAATTTGCGACAGTAAAAAATTATTTTTTGAATAATTTACTATAGAAAAGGCAATCCCTGGCGTAATTACAATTTGCGACAGTTGAAAATTATTTTTTGAATAATTTGCTATAGAAAAGGCAATTCCTGGCGCACTTAAAATTTGCGACAGTAGAAAATTATTTTTTGAATAATTTACTATAGAAAAGGCAATGCCTGGCGCAATTACAATTTGAGTCAGTTGAAAATTATTTTTTGAATAATTTACTATAAAAAAGGCAATCCCTGGCGCACTTAAAATTTGCGACAGTAGAAAATTATTTTTTGAATAATTTACTATAGAAAAGGCAATCCCTGGCGTAATTAAAATTTGCGACAGTAGAAAATTATTTTTTGAATAATTTACTGTAGAAAAGGCAATCCCTGGCGCAATTAAAACTTGCGATAGTAAAAAATTATTTTTTGGATAATTTACTATAGAAAAGGCAATCCCTGGCGTAATTAAAATTTGCGACAGTATAAAATTATTTTTTGAATAATTTACTATAGAAAAGGCAATCCCTGGCGCACTTAAAATTTGCGACAGTAAAAAATTATTTTTTGAATAATTTACTATAGAAAAGGCAATCCCTAGCGCACTTAAAATTTGCGACAGTAAAAAATTATTTTTTGAATAATTTACTATAGAAAAGGCAATCCCTGGCGTAATTAAAATTTGCGACAGTAAAAAATTATTTTTTGAATAATTTACTACAGAAAAGGCAATCCCTGGCGCAATTACAATTTGCGACAGTTGAAAATTATTTTTTGAATAATTTACTATAAAAAAGGCAATCCCTGTCGCACTTAAAATTTGCGACAGCAGAAAATTATTTTTTGAATAATTTACTATAGAAAAGGCAATCCCTGGGATATTTAAAATTTGCGACAGTAAAAAATTATTTTTTGAATAATTTACTATAGAAAAGGCAATCCCTGGCGTAATTAAAATTTGCGACAGTAAAAAATTATTTTTTGAATAATTTACTATAGAAAAGGCAATCCCTGGCGTAATTAAAATTTGCGACAGTAGAAAATTATTTTTTGAATAATTTACTATAGAAAAGGCAATCCCTGGCGTAATTAAAATTTGCGACAGTAAAAAATTATTTTTTGAATAATTTACTATAGAAAAGGCAATCCCTGGCGTAATTAAAATTTGCGACAGTAAAAAATTATTTTTTGAATAATTTACTATAGAAAAGGCAATCCCTGGCGCACTTAAAATTTGCGACAGTAAAAAATTATTTTTTGAATAATTTACTATAGAAAAGGCAATCCCTGGCGCACTTAAAATTTGCGACAGTAAAAAATTATTTTTTGAATAATTTACTATAGAAAAGGCAATCCCTGGCGTAATTAAAATTTGCGACAGTAAAAAATTATTTTTTGAATAATTTACTACAGAAAAGGCAATCCCTGGCGCAATTACAATTTGCGACAGTTGAAAATTATTTTTTGAATAATTTACTATAAAAAAGGCAATCCCTGGCGCACTTAAAATTTGCGACAGCAGAAAATTATTTTTTGAATAATTTACTATAGAAAAGGCAATCCCTGGGATATTTAAAATTTGCGACAGTAAAAAATTATTTTTTGAATAATTTACTATAGAAAAGGCAATCCCTGGCGTAATTAAAATTTGCGACAGTAAAAAATTATTTTTTGAATAATTTACTATAGAAAAGGCAATCCCTGGCGTAATTAAAATTTGCGACAGTAGAAAATTATTTTTTGAATAATTTACTATAGAAAAGGCAATCCCTGGCGTAATTAAAATTTGCGACAGTAAAAAATTATTTTTTGAATAATTTACTATAGAAAAGGCAATCCCTGGCGTAATTAAAATTTGCGACAGTAAAAAATTATTTTTTGAATAATTTACTATAGAAAAGGCAATCCCTGGCGCACTTAAAATTTGCGACAGTAAAAAATTATTTTTTGAATAATTTACTATAGAAAAGGCAATCCCTGGCGTAATTAAAATTTGCGACAGTTGAAAATTATTTTTTGAATAATTTACTATAAAAAAGGCAATCCCTGGCGCACTTAAAATTTGCGACAGTAGAAAATTATTTTTTGAATAATTTACTATAGAAAAGGCAATCCCTGGGATATTTAAAATTTGCGACAGTAAAAAATTATTTTTTGAATAATTTACTATAGAAAAGGCAATCCCTGGCGTAATTAAAATTTGCGACAGTAAAAAATTATTTTTTGAATAATTTACTATAGAAAAGGCAATCCCTGGCGTAATTAAAATTTGCGACAGTAGAAAATTATTTTTTGAATAATTTACTATAGAAAAGGCAATCCCTGGCGTAATTAAAATTTGCGACAGTAAAAAATTATTTTTTGAATAATTTACTATAGAAAAGGCAATCCCTGGCGTAATTAAAATTTGCGACAGTAAAAAATTATTTTTTGAATAATTTACTATAGAAAAGGCAATCCCTGGCGCACTTAAAATTTGCGACAGTAAAAAATTATTTTTTGAATAATTTACTATAGAAAAGGCAATCCCTGGCGTAATTAAAATTTGCGAGAGTTGAAAATTATTTTTTGAATAATTTATAGAAAAGGCAATACCTGGCGCACTTAAAATTTGCGACAGTAAAAAATTATTTTTTGAATAATTTACTATAGAAAAGGCAATCCCTGGCGTAATTAAAATAATTAAAATTTGCGAGAGTTGAAAATTATTTTTTGAATAATTTACTAAAGAAAAGGCAATCCCTGGCGTATTTAAAATTTGCGACAGTAGAAAATTATTTTTTGAATAATTTACTATAGAAAAGGCAATCCCTGGGATATTTAAAATTTGCGACAGTATAAAATTATTTTTTGAATAATTTACTATAGAAAAGGCAATCCCTGGCGTATTTAAAATTTGCGACAGTATAAAATTAATTTTTGAAAAATTTACTATATAAAAGGCAATCCCTGGCGCAATTAAAACTTGCGATAGTAAAAAATTATTTTTTGAATAATTTACTATAGAAAAGGCAATCCCTGGCGTAATTAAAATTTGCGACAGTAAAAAATTATTTTTTGCAAAATTTACTATAGAAAAGGCAATCCCTGGCGTAATTAAAATTTGCGACAGTATAAAATTATTTTTTGAATAATTTACTATATAAAAGGCAATCCCTGGCGTAATTAAAATTTGCGACAGTAGAAAATTATTTTTTGAATAATTTACTGTAGAAAAGGCAATCCCTGGCGCAATTAAAACTTGCGATAGTAAAAAATTATTTTTTGAATAATTTACTATAGAAAAGGCAATCCCTGGCGTAATTAAAATTTGCGACAGTATAAAATTATTTTTTGAATAATTTACTATAGAAAAGGCAATCCCTGGCGCACTTAAAATTTGCGACAGTAAAAAATTATTTTTTGAATAATTTACTATAGAAAAGGCAATCCCTGGCGCACTTAAAATTTGCGACAGTAAAAAAATTATTTTTTGAATAATTTACTATAGAAAAAGCAATCCCTGGCGTAATTAAAATTTGCGACAGAAAAAAATTATTTTTTGAATAATTTACTATAGAAAAGGCAATCCCTGGCGTAATTACAATTTGCGACAGTAGAAAATTATTTTTTGAATAATTTACTATAGAAAAGGCAATCCCTGGCGCACTTAAAATTTGCGACAGTAGAAAATTATTTTTTGAATAATTTACTATAGAAAAGGCAATCCCTGGGATATTTAAAATTTGCGACAGTAAAAAATTATTTTTTGAATAATTTACTATAGAAAAGGCAATCCCTGGCGTAATTAAAATTTGCGACAGTAAAAAATTATTTTTTGAATAATTTACTAGAGAAAAGGCAATCCCTGGCGTAATTAAAATTTGCGACAGTATAAAATTATTTTTTGAATAATTTACTATATAAAAGGCAATCCCTGGCGTATTTAAAATCTGCGACAGTATAAAATTATTTTTTGAATAATTTACTATAGAAAAGGCAATCCCTGTCGTAATTAAAATTTGCGACAGTATAAAATTATTTTTTGAATAATTTACTATAGAAAATGCAATCCATGGCGCACTTAAAATTTGCGACAGTAGAAAATTATTTTTTGAATAATTTACTATAGAAAAGGCAATCCCTGGCGCACTTAAAATTTGCGACAGTAGAAAATTATTTTTTGAATAATTTACTATAGAAAAGGCAATCCCTGGGATATTTAAAATTTGCGACAGTAAAAAATTATTTTTTGAATAATTTACTATAGAAAAGGCAATCCCTGGCGTAATTAAAATTTGCGACAGTAAAAAATTATTTTTTGAATAATTTACTATAGAAAAGGCAATCCCTGGCGTAATTACAATTTGCGACAGTTGAAAATTATTTTTTGAATAATTTACTATAGAAAAGGCAATCCCTGGCGCACTTAAAATTTGCGACAGTAGAAAATTATTTTTTGAATAATTTACTATAGAAAAGGCAATCCCTGGGATATTTAAAATTTGCGACAGTAAAAAATTATTTTTTGAATAATTTACTATAGAAAAGGCAATCCCTGGCGTAATTAAAATTTGCGACAGTAAAAAATTATTTTTTGAATAATTTACTATAGAAAAGGCAATCCCTGGCGTAATTAAATTTTGCGACAGTATAAAATTATTTTTTGAATAATTTACTATATAAATGGCAATCCCTGGCGTATTTAAAATTTGCGACAGTATAAAATTATTTTTTGAATAATTTACTATAGAAAAGGCAATCCCTGGCGCATTTAAAATTTGCGACAGTATAAAATTAATTTTTGAAAAATTTACTATATAAAAGGCAATCCCTGGCGTAATTAAAATTTGCGACAGTAGAAAATTATTTTTTGAATAATTTACTGTAGAAAAGGCAATCCCTGGCGCAATTAAAACTTGCGATAGTAAAAAATTATTTTTTGAATAATTTACTATAGAAAAGGCAATCCCTGGCGTAATTAAAATTTGCGACTGTAAAAAATTATTTTTTGCAAAATTTACTATAGAAAAGGCAATCCCTGGCGTAATTAAAATTTGCGACAGTATAAAATTATTTTTTGAATAATTTACTATAGAAAAGGCAATCCCTGGCGTAATTAAAATTTGCGACAGTAGAAAATTATTTTTTGAATAATTTACTGTAGAAAAGGCAATCCCTGGCGCAATTAAAACTTGCGATAGTAAAAAATTATTTTTTGAATAATTTACTATAGAAAAGGCAATCCCTGGCGTAATTAAAATTTGCGACAGTATAAAATTATTTTTTGAATAATTTACTATAGAAAAGGCAATCCCTGGCGCACTTAAAATTTGCGACAGTAAAAAATTATTTTTTGAATAATTTACTATAGAAAAGGCAATCCCTGGCGCACTTAAAATTTGCGACAGTAAAAAATTATTTTTTGAATAATTTTCTATAGAAAAGGCAATCCCTGGCGTAATTAAAATTTGCGACAGTAAAAAATTATTTTTTGAATAATTTACTATAGAAAAGGCAATCCCTGGCGCAATTACAATTTGCGACAGTTGAAAATTATTTTTTGAATAATTTACTATAAAAAAGGCAATCCATGGCGCACTTAAAATTTGCGACAGTAGAAAATTATTTTTTGAATAATTTACTATAGAAAAGGCAATCCCTGGGATATTTAAAATTTGCGACAGTAAAAAATTATTTTTTGAATAATTTACTATAGAAAATCAATCCCTGGCGTAATTAAAATTTGCGACAGTAAAAAATTATTTTTTGAATAATTTACTATAGAAAAGGCAATCCCTGGCGTAATTAAAATTTGCGACAGTAGAAAATTATTTTTTGAATAATTTATTATAGAAAAGGCAATCCCTGGCGTAATTAAAATTTGCGACAGAAAAAAATTATTTTTTGAATAATTTACTATAGAAAAGGCAATCCCTGGCGTAATTAAAATTTGCGACAGTAAAAAATTATTTTTTGAATAATTTACTATAGAAAAGGCAATCCCTGGCGCACTTAAAATTTGCGACAGTAAAAAATTATTTTTTGAATAATTTACTATAGAAAAGGCAATCCCTGGCGTAATTAAAATTTGCGAGAGTTGAAAATTATTTTTTGAATAATTTATAGAAACGGCAATCCCTGGCGCACTTAAAATTTGCGACAGTTAAAAATTATTTTTTGAATAATTTACTATAGAAAAGGCAATCCCTGGCGTAATTAAAATAATTAAAATTTGCGAGAGTTGAAAATTATTTTTTGAATAATTTACTATAGAAAAGGCAATCCCTGGCGTATTTAAAATTTGCGACAGTAGAAAATTATTTTTTGAATAATTTACTATAGAAAAGGCAATCCCTGGGATATTTAAAATTTGCGACAGTATAAAATTATTTTTTGAATAATTTACTATAGAAAAGGCAATCCCTGGCGTATTTAAAATTTGCGACAGTATAAAATTAATTTTTGAAAAATTTACTATATAAAAGGCAATCCCTGGCGTAATTAAAATTTGCGACAGTAGAAAATTATTTTTGAATAATTTACTGTAGAAAAGGCAATCCCTGGCGCAATTAAAACTTGCGATAGTAAAAAATTATTTTTTGAATAATTTACTATAGAAAAGGCAATCCCTGGCGTAATTAAAATTTGCGACAGTAAAAAATTATTTTTTGCAAAATTTACTATAGAAAAGGCAATCCCTGGCCTAATTAAAATTTGCGACAGTATAAAATTATTTTTTGAATAATTTACTATATAGAAGGCAATCCCTGGCGTAATTAAAATTTGCGACAGTAGAAAATTATTTTTTGAATAATTTACTGTAGAAAAGGCAATCCCTGGCGCAATTAAAACTTGCGATAGTAAAAAATTATTTTTTGAATAACTTACTATAGAAAAGGCAATCCCTGGCGTAATTAAAATTTGCGACAGTATAAAATTATTTTTTGAATAATTTACTATAGAAAAGGCAATCCCTGGCGCACTTAAAATTTGCGACAGTAAAAAATTATTTTTTGAATAATTTACTATAGAAAAGGCAATCCCTGGCGCACTTAAAATTTGCGACAGTAAAAAATTATGTTTTGAATAATTTACTATAGAAAAGGCAATCCCTGGCGTAATTAAAATTTGCGACAGTAAAAAATTATTTTTTGAATAATTTACTATAGAAAAGGCAATCCCTGGCGCAATTACAATTTGCGACAGTTGAAAGTTATTTTTTGAATAATTTACTATAAAAAAGGCAATCCCTGGCGCACTTAAAATTTGCGACAGTAGAAAAATATTTTTTGAATAATTTACTATAGAAAAGGCAATCCCTGGGATATTTAAAATTTGCGACAGTAAAAAATTATTTTTTGAATAATTTACTATAGAAAAGGCAATCCCTGGCGTAATTAAAATTTGCGACAGTAAAAAATTATTTTTTGAATAATTTACTATAGAAAGGGCAATCCCTGGCGTAATTAAAATTTGCGACAGTAGAAAATTATTTTTTGAATAATTTACTATAGAAAAGGCAATCCCTGGCGTAATTAAAATTTGCGACAGTAAAAAATTATTTTTTGAATAATTTACTATAAAAAAGGCAATCCCTGGCGTAATTAAAATTTGCGACAGTAAAAAATTATTTTTTGAATAATTTACTATAGAAAAGGCAATCCCTGGCGCACTTAAAATTTGCGACAGTAAAAAATTATTTTTTGAATAATTTACTATAGAAAAGGCAATCCCTGGCGTAATTAAAATTTGCGAGAGTTGAAAATTATTTTTTGAATAATTTATAGAAAAGGCAATCCCTGGCGCACTTAAAATTTGCGACAGTAAAAAATTATTTTTTGAATAATTTACTATAGAAAAGGCAATCCCTGGCGTAATTAAAATTTGCGAGAGTTGAAAATTATTTTTTGAATAATTTACTATAGAAAAGGCAATCCCTGGCTTATTTAAAATTTGCGACAGTAGAAAATTATTTTTTGAATAATTTACTGTAGAAAAGGCAATCCCTGGGATATTTAAAATTTGCGACAGTATAAAATTATTTTTTGAATAATTTACTATAGAATAGGCAATCCCTGGCGTATTTAAAATTTGCGACAGTATAAAATTAATTTTTGATAAATTTACTATATAAAAGGCAATCCCTGGCGTTATTAAAATTTGCGACAGTAGAAAATTATTTTTGAATAATTTACTGTAGAAAAGGCAATCCCTGGCGCAATTAAAACTTGCGATAGTAAAAAATTATTTTTTGAATAATTTACTATAGAAAAGGCAATCCCTGGCGTAATTAAAATTTGCGACAGTAAAAAATTATTTTTTGCAAAATTTACTACAGAAAAGGCAATCCCTGGCGTAATTAAAATTTGCGACAGTATAAAATTATTTTTTGAATAATTTACTATATAAAAGGCAATCCCTGGCGTAATTAAAATTTGCGACAGTAGAAAATTATTTTTTGAATAATTTACTGTAGAAAAGGCAATCCCTGGCGCAATTAAAACTTGCGATAGTAAAAAATTATTTTTTGAATAATTTACTATAGAAAAGGCAATCCCTGGCGTAATTAAAATTTGCGACAGTATAAAATTATTTTTTGAATAATTTAATATAGAAAATGCAATCCCTGGCGCACTTAAAATTTGCGACAGTAAAAAATTATTTTTTGAATAATTAACTATAGAAAAGGCAATCCCTGGCGCACTTAAAATTTGCGACAGTAGAAAATTATTTTTTGAATAATTTACTATAGAAAAGGCAATCCCTGGGATATTTAAAATTTGCGACAGTAAAAATTTATTTTTTGAATAATTTACTATAGAAAAGGCAATCCCTGGCGTAATTAAAATTTGCGACAGTAAAAAATTATTTTTTGAATAATTTACTATAGAAAAGGCAATCCCTGGCGTAATTAAAATTTGCGACAGTATAAAATTATTTTTTGAATAATTTACTATATAAAAGGCAATCCCTGGCGTATTTAAAATTAGCGACAGTATAAAATTATTTTTTGAATAATTTACTATAGAAAAGGCAATCCCTGGGATATTTAAAATTTGCGACAGTAAAAAATTATTTTTTGAATAATTTACTATAGAAAAGCAATCCCTGGCGTAATTAAAATTTGCGACAGTAAAAAATTATTTTTTGAATAATTTACTATAGAAAAGGCAATCCCTGGCGTAATTAAAATTTGCGACAGTAGAAAATTATTTTTTGAATAATTTATTATAGAAAAGGCAATCCCTGACGTAATTAAAATTTGCGACAGTAAAAAATTATTTTTTGAATAATTTACTATAGAAAAGGCAATCCCTGGCGTAATTAAAATTTGCGACAGTAAAAAATTATTTTTTGAATAATTTACTATAGAAAAGGCAATCCCTGGCGCACTTAAAATTTGCGACAGTAAAAAATTATTTTTTGAATAATTTACTATAGAAAAGGCAATCCCTGGCGTAATTAAAATTTGCGAGAGTTGAAAATTATTTTTTGAATAATTTATAGAAAAGGCAATCCCTGGCGCACTTAAAATTTGCGACAGTAAAAAATTATTTTTTGAATAATTTACTATAGAAAAGGCAATCCCTGGCGTAATTAAAATAATTAAAATTTGCGAGAGTTGAAAATTATTTTTTGAATAATTTACTATAGAAAAGGCAATCCCTGGCGTATTTAAAATTTGCGACAGTAGAAAATTATTTTTTGAATAATTTACTATAGAAAAGGCAATCCCTGGGATATTTAAAATTTGCGACAGTATAAAATTATTTTTTGAATAATTTACTATAGAAAAGGCAATCCCTGGCGTATTTAAAATTTGCGACAGTATAAAATTAATTTTTGAAAAATTTACTATATAAAAGGCAATCCCTGGCGTAATTAAAATTTGCGACAGTAGAAAATTATTTTTGAATAATTTACTGTAGAAAAGGCAATCCCTGGCGCAATTAAAACTTGCGATAGTAAAAAATTATTTTTTGAATAATTTACTATAGAAAAGGCAATCCCTGGCGTAATTAAAACTTGCGATAGTAAAAAATTATTTTTTGAATAATTTACTATAGAAAAGGCAATCCCTGGCGTAATTAAAACTTGCGACAGTATAAAATTATTTTTTGAATAATTTACTATATAGAAGGCAATCCCTGGCGTAATTAAAATTTGCGACAGTAGAAAATTATTTTTTGAATAATTTACTGTAGAAAAGGCAATCCCTGGCGCAATTAAAACTTGCGATAGTAAAAAATTATTTTTTGAATAATTTACTATAGAAAAGGCAATCCCTGGCGTAATTAAAATTAGCGACAGTATAAAATTATTTTTTGAATAATTTACTATAGAAAAAGCAATCCCTGGCGCACTTAAAATTTGCGACAGTAAAAAATTATTTTTTGAATAATTTACTATAGAAAAGGCAATCCCTGGCGCACTTAAAATTTGCGACAGTAAAAAATTATTTTTTGAATAATTTACTATAGAAAAGGCAATTCCTGGCGTAATTAAAATTTGCGACAGTAAAAAATTATTTTTTGAATAATTTACTATAGAAAAGGCAATCCCTGGCGCAATTACAATTTGCGACAGTTGAAAGTTATTTTTTGAATAATTTACTATAAAAAAGGCAATCCCTGGCGCACTTAAAATTTGCGACAGTAGAAAATTATTTTTTGAATAATTTACTATAGAAAAGGCAATCCCTGGGATATTTAAAATTTGCGACAGTAAAAAATTATTTTTTGAATAATTTACTATAGAAAAGGCAATCCCTGGCGTAATTAAAATTTGCGACAGTAAAAAATTATTTTTTGAATAATTTACTATAGAAAAGGCAATCCCTGGCGTAATTAAAATTTGCGACAGTAGAAAATTATTTTTTGAATAATTTACTATAGAAAAGGCAATCCCTGGCGTAATTAAAATTTGCGACAGTAAAAAATTATTTTTTGAATAATTTACTATAGAAAAGGCAATCCCTGGCGTAATTAAAATTTGCGACAGTAAAAAATTATTTTTTGAATAATTTACTATAGAAAAGGCAATCCCTGGCGCACTTAAAATTTGCGACAGTAAAAAATTATTTTTTGAATAATTTACTATAGAAAAGGCAATCCCTGGCGTAATTAAAATTTGCGAGATTTGAAAATTATTTTTTGAATAATTTATAGAAAAGGCAATCCCTGGCGCACTTAAAATTTGCGACAGTAAAAAATTATTTTTTGAATAATTTACTATAGAAAAGGCAATCCCAGGCGTAATTAAAATTTGCGAGAGTTGAAAATTATTTTTTGAATAATTTACTATAGAAAAGGCAATCCCTGGCGTATTTAAAATTTGCGACAGTAGAAAATTATTTTTGAATAATTTACTGTAGAAAAGGCAATCCCTGGCGAAATTAAAACTTGCGATAGTAAAAAATTATTTTTTGAATAATTTACTATAGAAAAGGCAATCCCTGGCGTAATTAAAATTTGCGACAGTAAAAAATTATTTTTTGCAAAATTTACTATAGAAAAGGCAATCCCTGGCGTAATTAAAATTTGCGACAGTATAAAATTATTTTTTGAATAATTTACTATATAAAAGGCAATCCCTGGCGTAATTAAAATTTGCGACAGTAGAAAATTATTTTTTGAATAATTTACTGTAGAAAAGGCAATCCCTGGCGCAATTAAAACTTGCGATAGTAAAAAATTATTTTTTGAATAATTTACTATAGAAAAGGCAATCCCTGGCGTAATTAAAATTTGCGACAGTATAAAATTATTTTTTGAATAATTTACTATAGAAAAGGCAATCCCTGGCGCACTTAAAATTTGCGACAGTAAAAAATTATTTTTTGAATAATTTACTATAGAAAAGGCAATCCCTGGCGCACTTAAAATTTGCGACAGTAGAAAATTATTTTTTGAATAATTTACTATAGAAAAGGCAATCCCTGGGATATTTAAAATTTGCGACAGTAAAAAATTATTTTTTGAATAATTTACTATAGAAAAGGCAATCCCTGGCGTAATTAAAATTTGCGACAGTAAAAAATTATTTTTTGAATAATTTACTATAGAAAAGGCAATCCCTGGCGTAATTAAAATTTGCGACAGTATAAAATTATTTTTTGAATAATTTACTATATAAAAGGCAATCCTTGGCGTATTTAAAATTAGCGACAGTATAAAATTATTTTTTGAATAATTTACTATAGAAAAGGCAATCCCTGGCGTAATTAAAATTTGCGACAGTATAAAATTATTTTTTGAATAATTTACTATAGAAAAGGCAATCCCTGGCGCACTTAAAATTTGCGACAGTAGAAAATTATTTTTTGAATAATTTACTATAGAAAAGGCAATCCCTGGCGCACTTAAAATTTGCGACAGTAGAAAATTATTTTTTGAATAATTTACTATAGAAAAGGCAATCCCTGGGATATTTAAAATTTGCGACAGTAAAAAATAATTTTTTGAATAATTTACTATAGAAAAGGCAATCCCTGGCGTAATTAAAATTTGCGACAGTAGAAAATTATTTTTTGAATAATTTACTATAGAAAAGGCAATCCCTGGCGTAATTAAAATTTGCGACAGTAGAAAATTATTTTTTGAATAATTTACTGTAGAAAAGGCAATCCCTGGCGCAATTAAAACTTGCGATAGTAAAAAATTATTTTTTGAATAATTTACTATAGAAAAGGCAATCCCTGGCGTAATTAAAATTTGCGACAGTTGAAAATTATTTTTTGAATAATTTACTATAGAAAAGGCAATCCCTGGCGCAATTAAAATTTGCGACAGTAAAAAATTATTTTTTGAATAATTTACTATAGAAAAGGAAATCCCTGGCGTAATTAAAATTTGCGACAGTATAAAATTAATTTTTGAAAAATTTACTATATTAAAGGCAATCCCTGGCGTAATTAAAATTTGCGACAGTAGAAAATTATTTTTTGAATAATTTACTGTAGAAAAGGCAATCCCTGGCGCAATTAAAACTTGCGATAGTAAAAAATTATTTTTTGAATAATTTACTATAGAAAAGGCAATTACTGGCGCACTTAAAATTTGCGACAGTAGAAAATTATTTTTTGAATAATTTACTATAGAAAAGGCAATCCCTGGCGCACTTAAAATTTGCGACAGTAGAAAATTATTTTTTGAATAATTTACTATAGAAAATGCAATCCCTGGAATATTTAAAATTTGCGACAGTAAAAAATTATTTTTTGAATAATTTACTATAGAAAAGGCAATCCCTGGCGTAATTAAAATTTGCGACAGTAGAAAATTATTTTTTGAATAATTTACTATAGAAAAGGCAATCCCTGGCGTATTTAAAATTTGCGACAGTAAAAAATTATTTTTTGAATAATTTACTATAGAAAAGGCATTCCGTGGCGTAATTAAAATTTGCGACAGTAGAAAATTATTTTTTGAATAATTTACTATAGAAAAGGCAATCCCTGGCGTATTTAAAATTTGCGACAGTATAAAATTAATTTTTGAAAAATTTACTATATAAAAGGCAATCCCTGGCGTAATTAAAATTTGCGACAGTAGAAAATTATTTTTTGAATAATTTACTGTAGAAAAGGCAATCCCTGGCGCAATTAAAACTTGCGATAGTAAAAAATTATTTTTTGAATAATTTACTATAGAAAAGGCAATCCCTGGCGTAATTAAAATTTGCGACAGTTGAAAATTATTTTTTGAATAATTTACTATAGAAAAGGCAATCCCTGGCGCAATTAAAATTTGCGACAGTAAAAAAATATTTTTTGAATAATTTACTATAGAAAAGGAAATCCCTGGCGTAATTAAAATTTGCGACAGTATACAATTAATTTTTGAAAAATTTACTATATTAAAGGCAGTCCCTGGCGTAATTAAAATTTGGGACAGTAGAAAATTATTTTTTGAATAATTTACTGTAGAAAAGGCAATCCCTGGCGCAATTAAAACTTGCGATAATAAAAAATTATTTTTTGAATAATTTACTATAGAAAAGGCAATCCCTGGCGCACTTAAAATTTGCGACAGTAGAAAATTATTTTTTGAATAATTTACTATAGAAAAGGCAATCCCGGGCGCACTTAAAATTTGCGACAGTAGAAAATTATTTTTTGAATAATTTACTATAGAAAAGGCAATCCCTGGGATATTTAAAATTTGCGACAGTAAAAAATTATTTTTTGAATAATTTACTATAGAAAAGGTAATCCCTGGCGTAATTAAAATCTGCGACAGTAGAAAATTATTTTTTGAATAATTTACTATAGAAAAGGCAATCCCTGGCGTATTTAAAATTTGCGACAGTATAAAATTAATTTTTGAAAAATTTACTATATAAAAGGCAATCCCTGGCGTAATTAAAATTTGAGAGAGTAGAAAATTATTTTTTGAATAATTTACTGTAGAAAAGGCAATCCCTGGCGCAATAAAAACTTGCGATAGTAAAAAATTATTTTTTGAATAATTTACTATAGAAAAGGCAATCCCTGGCGTAATTAAAATTTGCGACAGTAAAAAATTATTTTTTGCAAAATTTACTATAGAAAAGGCAATCCCTGGCGTACTTAAAACTTGCGACAGTAAAAAATTATTTTTTGAATAATTTACTAAAGAAAAGGCAATCCCTGGCGTAATTAAAATTTGCGACAGTAGAAAATTATTTTTTGAATAATTTACTATAGAAAAGGCAATCCCTGGCGTATTTAAAATTTGCGACAGTAGAAAATTATTTTTTGAATAATTTACTATAGAAAAGGCAAACCCTGGGATATTTAAAATTTGCGACAATAAAAAATTATTTTTTGAATAATTTACTATAGAAAAGGCAATCCCTGGCGTAATTAAAATTTGCGACAGTAAAAAATTATTTTTTGAATAATTTACTATAGAAAAGTAAATCCCTGGCGTAATTAAAATTTGCGACAGTAGAAAATTATTTTTTGAATAATTTACTATAGAAAAGGCAATCCCTGGCGGAATTAAAATTTGCGAGAGTAAAAAATTATTTTTTGAATAATTTACTATAGAAAAGGCAATCCCTGGCGTAATTAAAATTTGCGACAGTAAAAAATTATTTTTTGAATAATTTACTATAGAAAAGGTAATCGCTGGCGCAATTAAAATTTGCGACAGTAGAAAATTATTTTTTGAATAATTTACTGTAGAAAAGGCAATCCCTGGCGTAATTAAAATTTGCGACAGTATAAAATTATTTTTTGAATAATTTACTATAGAAAAGGCAATCCCTGGCGTAATTAAAATTTGCGACAGTAAAAAATTATTTTTTGAATAATTTACTATAGAAAAGGCAATCCCTGGCGTAATTAAAATTTACGACAGTTGAAAATTATTTTTTGAATAATTTACTATAGAAAAGGCAATCCCTGGCGTAATTAAAATTTGCGACAGTAGAAAATTATTTTTTGAATAATTTACTATAGAAACGGCAACCCCGGCGTATTTAAAATTTACGACAGTAAGAAATTAATTTGTGAGAAATTTACTATAGAAAAGGCAATCCCTGGGATATTTAAAATTTGCGACAATAAAAAATTATTTTTTGAAAAATTTACTATAGAAAAGGCAATCCCTGGCGTAATTAAAATTTGCGACAGTATAAAATTATTTTTTGAAAAATTTACTATAGAAAAGGCATTCCCTGGCGCAATTAAAATTTGCGACAGTAGAAAATTATTTTTTGAATATTTTACTATAGAAAAGGCAATCCCTGGCGCACTTAAAATTTGCGACAGTAAAAAATTATTTTGTGAGAAATTTACTATAGAAAAGGCAATCCCTGGCGCAATTAAAATTTGCGACAGTAGAAAATTATTTTTTGAATAATTTACTATAGAAAAGGCAATCCCTGGCGCAATTACAATTTGCGACAGTAGAAAATTATTTTTTTAATAATTTACTATAGAAAAGGCAATCCCTGGCGTAATTAAAATTTGCGACAGTAAAAAATCATTTTTTGAATAATTTACTATAGAAAAGGCAATCCCTGAGATATTTAAAATTTGCGACAGTAAAAAATTATTTTTTGAATAATTTACTATAGAAAAGGCAATCCCTGGCGTAATTAAAATTTGCGACAGTAGAAAATTATTTTTTGAATAATTTACTGTAGAAAAGGCAATTCCTGGCGCAATTAAAACTTGCGATAGTAAAAAATTATTTTTTGAATAATTTACTATAGAAAAGGCAATCCCTGGCGCACTTAAAATTTGCGACAGTAGAAAATTATTTTTTGAATAATTTACTATAGAAAAGGCAATCCCTGGCGCACTTAAAATTTGCGACAGTAGAAAATTATTTTTTGAATAATTTACTATAGAAAAGGCAATCCCTGGCGCCATTAAAATTTGCGAGAGTATAAAATTATTTTTTGAATAATTTACTATAGAAAAGGCAATCCCTGGCGTAGTTAAAATTTGCGACAGTATAAAATTATTTTTTGAATAATTTACTATAGAAAAGGCAATCCATGGCGCACTTAAAATTTGCGACAGTAGAAAATTATTTTTTGAATAATTTACTATAGAAAAGGCAATCCCTGGCGCAATTAAAATTTGCGACAGGTAGAAAATTATTTTTTGAATAATTTACTATAGAAAACGCAATCCCTGGCGCAATTAAAATTTGCGACAGTAAAAAATTATTTTTTGAATAATTTACCACAGAAAAGGCAATCCCTGGCGCAATTAAAATTTGCGACAGTAAAAAATTATTTTTGGAATAATTTACTATAGAAAAGGCAATCCCTGGCGTAATTAAAATTTGCGACAGTAAAAAATTATTTTTTGAATAATTTACTATAGAAAAGGCAATCCCTGGCGCAATTAAAATTTGCGACAGTAAAAAATTATTTTTTGAATAATTTACTATAGAAAAGGCAATCCCTGGCGTAATTAAAATTTGCGACAGTAAAAAATTATTTTTTGAATAATTTACTGTAGAAAAGGCAATCCCTGGCGCAATTAAAACTTGCGATAGTAAAAAATTATTTTTTGAATAATTTACTATAGAAAAGGCAATCCCTGGCGTAATTAAAATTGGCGACAGTAGAAAATTATTTTTTGAATAATTTACTATAGAAAAGGCAATCCCTGGCGCACTTAAAATTTGCGACAGTAAAAAATTATTTTTTGAATAATTTACTATAGAAAAGGCAATCCCTGGCGTAATTAAAATTTGCGACAATATAAAATTATTTTTTGAATAAATTACTATAGAAAAGGCAATCCCTGGCGCACTTAAAATTTGCGACAGTAGAAAATTATTTTTTGAATAATTTACTATAGAAAAGGCAATCCCTGGCGTATTTAAAATTTGCGACAGTATAAAATTATTTTTTGAAAAATTTACTATAGAAAAGGCAATCCCTGGCGTAATTAAAATTTGCGACAGTTGAAAATTATTTTTTGAATAATTTACTATAGAAAAGGCAATCCCTGGCGTAATTAAAATTTGCGACACTTGAAAATTATTTTTTGAATAATTTACTATAGAAAAAATTTGCGACAGTAGAAAATTATTTTTTGAATAATTTACTATAGAAAAGGCAATCCCTGGCGCAATTAAAATTTGCGACAGTAGAAAATTATTTTTTGAATAATTTACTATAGAAAAGGCAATCCCTGGGGTAATTAAAATTTGCGACAGTAGAAAATTATTTTTTGAATAATTTACTATAGAAAAGGCAATCCCTGGCGCAATTGGAATTTGCGACAGAATAAAATTATTTTTTGAATAATTTACTATAGAAAAGGCAATCCCTGGCCTAATTAAAATTTGCAACAGTATAAAATTATTTTTTGAATAATTTACTATAGAAAAGGCAATCCCTGGCGCACTTAAAATTTGCGAGAGTAGAAAATTATTTTTTGAATAATTTACTATAGAAAAGGCAATCCCTGGCGCAATTAAAATTTGCGACAGTAGAAAATTATTTTTTGAATAATTTACTATAGAAAAGGCAATCCCTGGCGTAATTAAAATTTGCGACAGTAGAAAATTATTTTTTGAATAATTTACTATAGAAAAGGCAATCCCTGGCGCAATTAAAATTTGCGACAGTAAAATGTTATTTTTTGAATAATTTACTATAGAAAAGGCAATCCCTGGCGCAATTAAAATTTGCGACAGTAAAAAATTATTTTTGGAATAATTTACTATAGAAAAGGCAATCCCTGGCGTAATTAAAATTTGCGACAGTAAAAAATTATTTTTTGAATAATTTACTATAGAAAAGGCAATCCCTGGCGTAATTAAAATTTGCGACAGTAGAAAATTATTTTTTGAATAATTTACTATAGAAAAGGCAATCCCTGGCGCAATTAAAATTTGCGACAGTAAAAAATTATTTTTTGAATAATTTACTATAGAAAAGGCAATTCCTGGCGTAATTAAAATTTGCGACAGTTGAAAATTATTTTTTGAATAATTTACTGTAGAAAAGGCAATCCCTGGCGCAATTAAAACTTGCGATAGTAAAAAAATATTTTTTGAATAATTTACTATAGAAAAGGCAATCCCTGGGGCACTTAAAATTTGCGACAGTTGAAAATTATTTTTTGAATAATTTACTATAGAAAAGGCAATCCCTGGCGTAATTAAAATTTGCGACAGTATAAAATTATTTTTTGAATAATTTACTATAGAAAAGGCAATCCCTGGCGCACTTAAAATTTGCGACAGTAGAAAATTATTTTTTGAATAATTTACTATAGAAAAGGCAATCCCTGGCGTAATTAAAATTTGCGATAGTAGAAAATTATTATTTGAATAATTTACTATAGAAAAGGCAATCCCTGGCGTATTTAAAATTTGCGACAGTATAAAATTATTTTTTGAATAATTTACTATAGAAAAGGCAATCCCTGGCGTAATTAAAATTTGCGACAGTATAAAATTATTTTTTGAATAATTTACTATAGAAAAGGCAATCCCTGGCGCACTTAAAATTTGCGAAAGTAGAAAATTATTTTTTGAATAATTTACTATAGAAAAGGCAATCCCTGGCGCAATTAAAATTTGCGACAGTAGAAAATTATTTTTTGAATAATTTACTATAGAAAAGGCAATCCCTGGCGTAATTAAAATTTGCGACAGTAAAAAATTATTTTTTGAATAATTTACTATAGAAAAGGCAATCCCTGGCGTAATTAAAATTTGCGACAGTAGAAAATTATTTTTTGAATAATTTACTATAGAAAAGGCAATCCCTGGCGGATTTGAAATTTGCGATAGTAAAAAATTATTTTTTGAATAATTTACTATAGAAAAGGCAATCCCTGGGATATTTAAAATTTGCGACAGTAAAAAATTATTTTTTGAATAATTTACTATAGAAAAGGCAATCCCTGGCGTAATTAAAATTTGCGATAGTAGAAATTTATTTTTTGAATAATTTACTATAGAAAAGGCAATCCCTGGCGTATTTAAAATTTGCGACAGTATAAAATTAATTTTTGAAAAATTTACTATATAAAAGGCAATCGCTGGCGTAATTAAAATTTGCGACAGTGAAAAATTATTTTTTGAATAATTTACTATAGAAAAGGCAATCCCTGGCGCAATTAAAATTTGCGACAGTATAAAATTATTTTTTGAATAATTTACTATAGAAAAGGCAATCCCTGGCGTAATTAAAATTTGCGACAGTATAAAATTATTTTTTGAATAATTTACTATAGAAAAGGCAATCCCTGGCGCACTTACAATTTGCGACAGTAGAAAATTATTTTTTGAATAATTTACTATAGAAAAGGCAATCCCTGGCGCAATTAAAATTTGCGACAGTATAAAATTATTTTTTGAATAATTTACTGTAGAAAAGGCAATCCCTGGCGTAATTAAAATTTGCGACAGTATAAAATTATTTTTTGAATAATTTACTATATAAAAGGCAATCCCTGCCGTAATTAAAATTTGCGACAGTAGAAAATTATTTTTTGAATAATTTACTGTAGAAAAGGCAATCCCTGGCGCAATTAAAACTTGCGATAGTAAAATATTATTTTTTGAATAATTTACTATAGAAAAGGCAATCTCTGGCGCACTTAAAATTTGCGACAGTAGAAAATTATTTTTTGAATAATTTACTATAGAAAAGGCACTTAAAATTTGCGACAGTAGAAAATTATTTTTTGAATAATTTACTATAGAAAAGGCAATCCCTGGCGTAATTAAAATTTGCGACGGTATAAAATTATTTTTTGAATAATTTACTATAGAAAAGGCAATCCCTGGCGTAATTAAAATTTGCGACAGTAGAAAATTATTTTTTGAATAATTTACTATAGAAAAGGCAATCCCTGGCGTATTTAAAATTTGTGACAGTATAAATTTAATTTTTGAAAAATTTACTATATAAAAGGCAATCCCTGGCGTAATTAAAATTTGCGCCAGTAGAAAATTATTTTTTGAATAATTTACTGTAGAAAAGGCAATCCCTGGCGTAATTAAAATTTGCGACAGTAGAAAATTATTTTTTGAATAATTTACTATAGAAAAGGCAATCCCTGGCGCAATTAAAATTTGCGACAGTAGAAAATTATTTTTTGAATAATTTACTATAGAAAAGGCAATCCCTGGCGTAATTAAAATTTGCGACAGTAAAAAATTATTTTTTGAATAATTTACTATAGAAAAGGCAATCCCTGGCGTAATTAAAATTTGCGACAGTAGAAAATTATTTTTTGAATAATTTACTATAGAAAAGGCAATCCCTGGCGGATTTGAAATTTGCGACAGTAAAAAATTATTTTTTGAATAATTTACTATAGAAAAGGCAATCCCTGGGATATTTAAAATTTGCGACAGTAAAAAATTATTTTTTGAATAATTTACTATAGAAAAGGCAATCCCTGGCGTAATTAAAATTTGCGATAGTAGAAATTTATTTTTTGAATAATTTACTATAGAAAAGGCAATCCCTGGCGTATTTAAAATTTGCGACAGTATAAAATTAATTTTTGAAAAATTTACTATATAAAAGGCAATCGCTGGCGTAATTAAAATTTGCGACAGTAAAAAATTATTTTTTGAATAATTTACTATAGAAAAGGCAATCCCTGGCGCAATTAAAATTTGCGACAGTATAAAATTATTTTTTGAATAATTTACTATAGAAAAGGCAATCCCTGGCGTAATTAAAATTTGCGACAGTATAAAATTATTTTTTGAATAATTTACTATAGAAAAGGCAATCCCTGGCGCACTTACAATTTGCGACAGTAGAAAATTATTTTTTGAATAATTTACTATAGAAAAGGCAATCCCTGGCGCAATTAAAATTTGCGACAGTATAAAATTATTTTTTGAATAATTTACTGTAGAAAAGGCAATCCCTGGCGTAATTAAAATTTGCGACAGTATAAAATTATTTTTTGAATAATTTACTATATAAAAGGCAATCCCTGCCGTAATTAAAATTTGCGACAGTAGAAAATTATTTTTTGAATAATTTACTGTAGAAAAGGCAATCCCTGGCGCAATTAAAACTTGCGATAGTAAAATATTATTTTTTGAATAATTTACTATAGAAAAGGCAATCTCTGGCGCACTTAAAATTTGCGACAGTAGAAAATTATTTTTTGAATAATTTACTATAGAAAAGGCACTTAAAATTTGCGACAGTAGAAAATTATTTTTTGAATAATTTACTATAGAAAAGGCAATCCCTGGCGTAATTAAAATTTGCGACGGTATAAAATTATTTTTTGAATAATTTACTATAGAAAAGGCAATCCCTGGCGTAATTAAAATTTGCGACAGTAGAAAATTATTTTTTGAATAATTTACTATAGAAAAGGCAATCCCTGGCGTATTTAAAATTTGTGACAGTATAAATTTAATTTTTGAAAAATTTACTATATAAAAGGCAATCCCTGGCGTAATTAAAATTTGCGACAGTAGAAAATTATTTTTTGAATAATTTACTGTAGAAAAGGCAATCCCTGGCGTAACTAAAATTTGCGACAGTAGAAAATTATTTTTTGAATAATTTACTATAGAAAAGGCAATCCCTGGCGCAATTAAAATTTGCGACAGTAAAAAATAATTTTTTGCAAAATTTACTATAGAAAAGGCAATCCCTGGCGCAATTAAAATTTGCGCAGTACAAAATTATGTTTTGCAAAATTTACTATAGAAAAGGCAATCCCTGGCGTAATTAAAATTTGCGACAGTAGAAAATTATTTTTTGAATAATTTACTATAGAAAAGGCAATCCCTGGCGCAATTAAAATTTGCGACAGTATAAAATTATTTTTTGAATAATTTACTATAGAAAAGGCAATCCCTGGCGTAATTAAAATTTGCGACAGTATAAAATTATTTTTTGAATAATTTACCATAGAAAAGGCAATCCCTGGCGCACTTAAAATTTGCGACAGTAGAAAATAATTTTTTGAATAATTTACTATAGAAAAGGCAATCCCTGGCGTAATTAAAATTTGCGACAGTAGAAAATTATTTTTTGAATAATTTACTATAGAAAAGGCAATCCCTGGCGCAATTAAAATTTGCGACAGTATAAAATTATTTTTTGAATAATTTACTATAGAAAAGGCAATCCCTGGCGTAATTAAAATTTGCGACAGTATAAAATTATTTTTTGAATAATTTACTATAGAAAAGGCAATCCCTGGCGCACTTAAAATTTGCGACAGTAGAAAATTATTTTTTGAATAATTTACTATAGAAAAGGCAATCCCTGGCGCAATTAAAATTTGCGACAGTATAAAATTATTTTTTGAATAATTTACTGTAGAAAAGGCAATCCCTGGCGTAATTAAAATTTGCGACAGTATAAAATTATTTTTTGAATAATTTACTATATAAAAGCAATCCCTGGCGTAATTAAAATTTGCGACAGTAGAAAATTATTTTTTGAATAATTTACTGTAGAAAAGGCAATCCCTGGCGCAATTAAAACTTGCGATAGTAAAATATTATTTTTTGAATAATTTACTATAGAAAAGGCAATCCCTGGCGCACTTAAAATTTGCGACAGTAGAAAATTATTTTTTGAATAATTTACTATAGAAAAGGCAATCCCTGGCGCACTTAAAATTTGCGACAGTAGAAAATTATTTTTTGAATAATTTACTATAGAAAAGGCAATCCCTGGCGCAATTAAAATTTGCGACAGTAAAAAATTATTTTTTGCAAAATTTACTATAGAAAAGGCAATCCCTGGCGCAATTAAAATTTGCGCCGTAGAAAATTATGTTTTGCAAAATTTACTATAGAAAAGGCAATCCCTGGCGTAATTAAAATTTGCGACAGTAGAAAATTATTTTTTGAATAATTTACTATAGAAAAGGCAATCCCTGGCGCAATTAAAATTTGCGACAGTATAAAATTATTTTTTGAATAATTCACTATAGAAAAGGCAATCCCTGGCGTAATTAAAATTTGCGACAGTATAAAATTATTTTTTGAATAATTTACCATAGAAAAGGCAATCCCTGGCGCACTTAAAATTTGCGACAGTAGAAAATTATTTTTTGAATAATTTACTATAGAAAAGGCAATCCCTGGCGCAATTAAAATTTGCGACATTAGAAAATTATTTTTTGAATAATTTACTATAGAAAAGGCAATCCCTGGCGTAATTAAAATTTGCGACAGTAGAAAATTATTTTTTGAATAATTTACTATAGAAATGGCAATCCCTGGCGAATTTGAAATTTGCGACAGTAAAAAATTATTTTTTGAATAATTTATTATAGAAAAGGCAATCCCTGGCGTAATTAAAATTTGCGACAGTAGAAAAAAATTTTTTGAATAATTTACTATAGAAAAGGCAATCCCTGGCGTAATTAAAATTTGCGACAGTAAAAAATTATTTTTTGAATAATTTACTATAGAAAAGGCAATCCCTGGCGTAATTAAAATTGGCGACAGTATAAAATTATTTTTTGAATAATTTACTATAGAAAAGGCAATCCCTGGCGTAATTAAAATTTGCGACAGTAGAAAATTATTTTTTGAATAATTTACTATAGAAAAGGCAATCCCTGGCGCAATTAAAATTTGCGACAGTAAAAAATTATTTTGTGAGAAATTTACTATAGAAAAGGCAATCCCTGGGATATTTAAAATTTGCGACAGTAGAAAATTATTTTTTGAATAATTTACTATAGAAAAGGCAATCCCTGGCGCAATTAAAATTTGCGACAGTAGAAAATTATTTTTTGAATAATTTACTATAGAAAAGGCAATCCCTGGCGCAGTTAAAATTTGCGACAGTAAAAAATTATTTTTTGAATAATTTACTATAGAAAAGGCAATACCTGGCGTAATTAAAATTTGCGACAGTAGAAAATTATTTTTTGAATAATTTACTATAGAAAAGGTAATCCCTGGCGCAATTAAAATTTGCGACAGTAAAAAATTATTTTTTGAATAATTTACTATAGAAAAGGCAATCCCTGGCGCACTTAAAATTTGCGACAGTAAAAAATTATTTTTTGAATGATTTACTATAGAAAAGGCAATCCCTGGCGTAATTAAAATTTGCGACAGTAGAAAATTATTTTTTGAATAATTTACTATATAAAAGGCAATCCCTGGCGCAATTAAAATTTGCGACAGTATAAAATTATTTTTTGAATAATTTACTGTAGAAAAGGCAATCACTGGCGTAATTAAAATTTGCGACAGTATAAAATTATTTTTTGAATAATTTACTATATAAAAGGCAATCCCTGGCGTAATTAAAATTTGCGACAGTAGAAAATAATTTTTTGAATAATTTACTGTAGAAAAGGCAATCCCTGGCGCAATTAAAACTTGCGATATTAAAATATTATTTTTTTGAATAATTTACTATAGAAAAGGCAATCCCTGGCGCACTTAAAATTTGCGACAGTAGAAAATTATTTTTTGAATAATTTACTATAGAAAAGGCAATCCCTGGCGTAATTAAAATTTGCGACAGTATAAAATTATTTTTTGAATAATTTACTACAGAAAAGGCAATCCCTGGCGTAATTAAAATTTGCGACAGTAGAAAATTATTTTTTGAATAATTTACTATAGAAAAGGCAATCCCTGGCGTATTTAAAATTTGCGACAGTATAAAATTAATTTTTGAAAAATTTACTATATAAAAGGCAATCCCTGGCGTAATTAAAATTTGCGACAGTAGAAAATTATTTTTTGAATAATTTACTGTAGAAAAGGCAATCCCTGGCGTAATTAAAATTTGCGACAGTAGAAAATTATTTTTTGAATAATTTACTATAGAAAAGGCAATCCCTGGCGCAATTAAAATTTGCGACATTAAAAAATTATTTTTTGCAAAATTTACTATAGAAAAGGCAATCCCTGGCGCAATTAAAATTTGCGACAGTAGAAAATTATGTTTTGCAAAATTTACTATAGAAAAGGCAATCCCTGGCGTAATTAAAATTTGCGACAGTAGAAAATTATTTTTTGAATAATTTACTATAGAAAAGGCAATACCTGGCGCAATTAAAATTTGCGAGAGTATAAAATTATTTTTTGAATAATTTACTTTAGAAAAGGCAATCCCTGGCGTAATTAAAATTTGCGAAATTATAAAATTATTTTTTGAATAATTTACTATAGAAAAGGCAATCCCTGGCGCACTTAAAATTTGCGACAGTAGAAAATTGTTTTTTGAATAATTTACTATAGAAAAGGCAATCCCTGGCGTAATTAAAATTTGCGACAGTAAAAAATTATTTTTTGAATAATTTACTATAGAAAAGGCAATCCCTGGCGTAATCAAAATTTGCGACAATATAAAATTATTTTTTGAATAATTTACTATAGAAAAGGCAATCGCTGGCGTAATTAAAATTTGCGACAGTAGAAAATTATTTTTTGAATAATTTACTATAGAAAAGGCAATACCTGGCTTAATTAAAATTTGCGACAGTAAAAAATTATTTTGTGAGAAATTTACTATAGAAAAGGCAATCCCTGGGTTATTTAAAATTTGCGACAGTAGAAAATTATTTTTTGAATAATTTACTATAGAAAAGGCAATCCCTGGCGCAATTAAAATTTGCGACAGCAGAAAATTATTTTTTGAATAATTTACTATAGAAAAGGCAATCCCTTGCGCAATTAAAATTTGCGACAGTAAAAAATTATTTTTTGAATAATTTACTATAGAAAAGGCAATCCCTGGGATATTTAAAATTTGCGACAGTAAAAAATTATTTTTTGAATAATTTACTATAGAAAAGGCAAACCCTGGCGTAATTAAAATTTGCGACAGTAGAAAAATTATTTTTTTGAATAATTTACTTATAGAAAAGGCAATCCCTGGCGTATTTAAAATTTGCGACAGTATAAAATTAATTTTTGAAAAATTTACTATATAAAAGGCAATCCCTGGCGTAATTAAAATTTGCGACAGTAGAAAAATTATTTTTTGAATAATTTACTGTAGAAAAGGCAATCCCTGGCGCAATTAAAACTTGCGATAGTAAAAAATTATTTTTTGAATAATTTACTATAGAAAAGGCAATCCCTGGCGTATTTAAAATTTGCGACAGTAAAAAATTATTTTTTGCAAAAATTTACTATAGAAAAGGCAATCCCTGGCGCACTTAAAATTTGCGACAGTAAAAAATTATTTTTTGAATAATTTACTATAGAAAAGGCAATCCCTGGCGTAATTAAAATTTGCGACAGTAGAAAATTATTTTTTGAATAATTTACTATAGAAAAGGCAATTCCTGGCGTAATTAAAATTTGCGACAGTATAATATTATTTTTTGAATAATCTACTAAAGAAAAGGCAATCCCTGGCGCAATTAAAATTTGCGACAGTATAAAATTATTTTTTAGCAAAATTTACTATAGAAAAGGCAATCCCTGGCGCAATTAAAATTTGCGACAGTTGAAAATTATTTTTTGAATAATTTACTATAGAAAAGGCAATCCCTGGCGTAATTAAAATTTGCGACAGTAGAAAATTATTTTTTGAATAATTTACTATAGAAAAGGCAATCCCTGGCGTAATTAAAATTTGCGACAGTTGTTAATTATTTTTTGAATAATTTACTATAGAAAAGGCAATCCCTGGCGTAATTAAAATTTGCGACAGTAAAAAATTATTTTGTGAGAAATTTACTATAGAAAAGGCAATCCCTTGCGCAATTAAAATTTGCGACAGTAAAAAATTATTTTTTGAATAATTTACTATAGAAAAGGCAATCCCTGGCGTAATTAAAATTTGCGACAGTAGAAAATTATTTTTTGAATAATTTACTATAGAAAAGGCAATCCCTGGCGCAATTAAAATTTGCGACAGTAAAAAATTATTTTGTGAGAAATTTACTATAGAAAAGGCAATCCCTGGGATATTTAAAAATTTGCGACAGTAGAAAATTATTTTTTGAATAATTTACTATAGAAAAGGCAATCCCTGGCGCACTTAAAATTTGCGACAGTAGAAAATTATTTTTTGAATAATTTACTATAGAAAAGGCAATCCCTGGCGCCATTAAAATTTGCGAGAGTATAAAATTATTTTTTGAATAATTTACTATAGAAAAGGCAATCCCTGGCGTAATTAAAATTTGCGACAGTATAAAACTATTTTTTGAATAATTTACTATAGAAAAGGCAATCCATGGCGCACTTAAAATTTGCGACAGTAGAAAATTATTTTTTTGAATAATTTACTATAGAAAAGGCAATCCCTGGCGCAATTAAAATTTGCGACAGGTAGAAAATTATTTTTTTGAATAATTTACTATAGAAAACGCAATCCCTGGGCGCAATTAAAATTTGCGACAGTAAAAAATTATTTTTTGAATAATTTACCACAGAAAAGGCAATCCCTGGCGCAATTAAAATTTGCGACAGTAAAAAATTATTTTTGGAATAATTTACTATAGAAAAGGCAATCCCTGGCGTAATTAAAATTTGCGACAGTAAAAAATTATTTTTTGAATAATTTACTATAGAAAAGGCAATCCCTGGCGTAATTAAAATTTGCGACAGTAGAAAATTATTTTTTTGAATAATTTACTATAGAAAAGGCAATCCCTGGCGCAATTAAAATTTGCGACAGTAAAAAATTATTTTTTGAATAATTTACTATAGAAAAGGCAATCCCTGGCGTAATTAAAATTTGCGACAGTAAAAAATTATTTTTTGAATAATTTACTGTAGAAAAGGCAATCCCTGGCGCAATTAAAACTTGCGATAGTAAAAAATTATTTTTTGAATAATTTACTATAGAAAAGGCAATCCCTGGCGTAATTAAAATTGGCGACAGTAGAAAATTATTTTTTGAATAATTTACTATAGAAAAGGCAATCCCTGGCGCACTTAAAATTTGCGACAGTAAAAAATTATTTTTTGAATAATTTACTATAGAAAAGGCAATCCCTGGCGTAATTAAAATTTGCGACAATATAAAATTATTTTTTGAATAAATTACTATAGAAAAGGCAATCCCTGGCGCACTTAAAATTTGCGACAGTAGAAAATTATTTTTTGAATAATTTACTATAGAAAAGGCAATCCCTGGCGTATTTAAAATTTGCGACAGTATAAAATTATTTTTTGAAAAATTTACTATAGAAAAGGCAATCCCTGGCGTAATTAAAATTTGCGACAGTTGAAAATTATTTTTTGAATAATTTACTATAGAAAAGGCAATCCCTGGCGTAATTAAAATTTGCGACACTTGAAAATTATTTTTTGAATAATTTACTATAGAAAAAATTTGCGACAGTAGAAAATTATTTTTTGAATCATTTACTATAGAAAAGGCAATCCCTGGCGCAATTAAAATTTGCGACAGTAGAAAATTATTTTTTGAATAATTTACTATAGAAAAGGCAATCCCTGGGGTAATTAAAATTTGCGACAGTAGAAAATTATTTTTTGAATAATTTACTATAGAAAAGGCAATCCCTGGCGCAATTAGAATTTGCGACAGTATAAAATTATTTTTTGAATAATTTACTATAGAAAAGGCAATCCCTGGCCTAATTAAAATTTGCAACAGTATAAAATTATTTTTTGAATAATTTACTATAGAAAAGGCAATCCCTGGCGCACTTAAAATTTGCGAGAGTAGAAAATTATTTTTTGAATAATTTACTATAGAAAAGGCAATCCCTGGCGCAATTAAAATTTGCGACAGTAGAAAATTATTTTTTGAATAATTTACTATAGAAAAGGCAATCCCTGGCGTAATTAAAATTTGCGACAGTAGAAAATTATTTTTTGTATAATTTACTATAGAAAAGGCAATCCCTGGCGCAATTAAAATTTGCGACAGTAAAATATTATTTTTTGAATAATTTACTATAGAAAAGGCAATCCCTGGCGCAATTAAAATTTGCGACAGTAAAAAATTATTTTTGGAATAATTTACTATAGAAAAGGCAATCCCTGGCGTAATTAAAATTTGCGACAGTAAAAAATTATTTTTTGAATAATTTACTATAGAAAAGGCAATCCCTGGCGTAATTAAAATTTGCGACAGTAGAAAATTATTTTTTGAATAATTTACTATAGAAAAGGCAATCCCTGGCGCAATTAAAATTTGCGACAGTAAAAAATTATTTTTTGAATAATTTACTATAGAAAAGGCAATTCCTGGCGTAATTAAAATTTGCGACAGTTGAAAATTATTTTTTGAATAATTTACTGTAGAAAAGGCAATCCCTGGCGCAATTAAAACTTGCGATAGTAAAAAAATATTTTTTGAATAATTTACTATAGAAAAGGCAATCCCTGGCGCACTTAAAATTTGCGACAGTTGAAAATTATTTTTTGAATAATTTACTATAGAAAAGGCAATCCCTGGCGTAATTAAAATTTGCGACAGTATAAAATTATTTTTTGAATAATTTACTATAGAAAAGGCAATCCCTGGCGCACTTAAAATTTGCGACAGTAGAAAATTATTTTTTGAATAATTTACTGTAGAAAAGGCAATCCCTGGCGCAATTAAAACTTGCGATAGTAAAAAAATATTTTTTGAATAATTTACTATAGAAAAGGCAATCCCTGGCGCACTTAAAATTTGCGACAGTTGAAAATTATTTTTTGAATAATTTACTATAGAAAAGGCAATCCCTGGCGTAATTAAAATTTGCGATAGTAGAAAATTATTATTTGAATAATTTACTATAGAAAAGGCAATCCCTGGCGTATTTAAAATTTGCGACAGTATAAAATTATTTTTTGAATAATTTACTATAGAAAAGGCAATCCCTGGCGTAACTAAAATTTGCGACAGTATAAAATTATTTTTTGAATAATTTACTATAGAAAAGGCAATCCCTGGCGCACTTAAAATTTGCGACAGTAGAAAATTATTTTTTGAATAAATTACTATAGAAAAGGCAATCCCTGGCCCAATTAAAATTTGCGACAGTAGAAAATTATTTTTTGAATAATTTACTATAGAAAAGGCAATCCCTGGCGTAATTAAAATTTGCGACAGTAAAAAATTATTTTTTGAATAATTTACTATAGAAAAGGCAATCCCTGGCGTAATTAAAATTTGCGACAGTAGAAAATTATTTTTTGAATAATTTACTATAGAAAAGGCAATCCCTGGCGGATTTGAAATTTGCGACAGTAAAAAATTATTTTTTGAATAATTTACTATAGAAAAGGCAATCCCTGGGATATTTAAAATTTGCGACAGTAAAAAATTATTTTTTGAATAATTTACTATAGAAAAGGCAATCCCTGGCGTAATTAAAATTTGCGATAGTAGAAATTTATTTTTTGAATAATTTACTATAGAAAAGGCAATCCCTGGCGTATTTAAAATTTGCGACAGTATAAAATTAATTTTTGAAAAATTTACTATATAAAAGGCAATCGCTGGCGTAATTAAAATTTGCGACAGTAGAAAATTATTTTTTGAATAATTTACTGTAGAAAAGGCAATCCATGGCGGAATTAAAACTTGCGATAGTAAAAAATTATTTTTTGAATAATTTACTATAGAAAAGGCAATCCCTGGCGTAATTAAAATTTGCGACAGTAAAAAATTATTTTTTGCAAAATTTACTATAGAAAAGGCAATCCCTGGCGCACTTAAAATTTGCGACAGTAAAAAATTATTTTTTGAATAATTTACTATAGAAAAGGCAATCCATGGCGCACTTAAAATTTGCGACAGTAGAAAATTATTTTTTGAATAATTTACTATAGAAAAGGCAATCCCTGGCGCAATTAAAATTTGCGACAGGTAGAAAATTATTTTTTGAATAATTTACTATAGAAAACGCAATCCCTGGCGCAATTAAAATTTGCGACAGTAAAAAATTATTTTTTGAATAATTTACCACAGAAAAGGCAATCCCTGGCGCAATTAAAATTTGCGACAGTAAAAAATTATTTTTGGAATAATTTACTATAGAAAAGGCAATCCCTGGCGTAATTAAAATTTGCGACAGTAAAAAATTATTTTTTGAATAATTTACTATAGAAAAGGCAATCCCTGGCGTAATTAAAATTTGCGACAGTAGAAAATTATTTTTTTGAATAATTTACTATAGAAAAGGCAATCCCTGGCGCAATTAAAATTTGCGACAGTAAAAAATTATTTTTTGAATAATTTACTATAGAAAAGGCAATCCCTGGCGTAATTAAAATTTGCGACAGTAAAAAATTATTTTTTGAATAATTTACTGTAGAAAAGGCAATCCCTGGCGCAATTAAAACTTGCGATAGTAAAAAATTATTTTTTGAATAATTTACTATAGAAAAGGCAATCCCTGGCGTAATTAAAATTGGCGACAGTAGAAAATTATTTTTTGAATAATTTACTATAGAAAAGGCAATCCTTGGCGCACTTAAAATTTGCGACAGTAAAAAAATTATTTATTGAATAATTTACTATAGAAAAGGCAATCCCTGGCGTAATTAAAATTTGCGACAATATAAAATTATTTTTTGAATAAATTACTATAGAAAGGCAATCCCTGGCGCACTTAAAATTTGCGACAGTAGAAAATTATTTTTTGAATAATTTACTATAGAAAAGGCAATCCCTGGCGTATTTAAAATTTGCGACAGTATAAAATTATTTTTTGAAAAATTTTACTATAGAAAAGGCAATCCCTGGCGTAATTAAAATTTGCGACAGTTGAAAAATTATTTTTTGAATAATTTACTATAGAAAAGTCAATCCCTGGCGTAATTAAAATTTGCGACACTTGAAAATTATTTTTTGAATAATTTACTATAGAAAAAATTTGCGACAGTAGAAAATTATTTTTTGAATAATTTACTGTAGAAAAGGCAATCCCTGGCGCAATTAAAATTTGCGACAGTAGAAAATTATTTTTTGAATAATTTACTATAGAAAAGGCAATCCCTGGGGTAATTAAAATTTGCGACAGTAGAAAAATTATTTTTTGAATAATTTACTATAGAAAAGGCAATCCCTGGCGCAATTAGAATTTGCGACAGTATAAAATTATTTTTTGAATAATTTACTATAGAAAAGGCAATCCCTGGCCTAATTAAAATTTGCAACAGTATAAAATTATTTTTTGAATAATTTACTATAGAAAAGGCAATCCCTGGCGCACTTAAAATTTGCGAGAGTAGAAAATTATTTTTTGAATAATTTACTATAGAAAAGGCAATCCCTGGCGCAATTAAAATTTGCGACAGTAGAAAATTATTTTTTAAATAATTTACTATAGAAAAGGCAATCCCTGGCGTAATTAAAATTTGCGACAGTAGAAAACTATTTTTTGAATAATTTACTATAGAAAAGGCAATCCCTGGCGCAATTAAAATTTGCGACAGTAAAATATTATTTTTTGAATAATTTACTATAGAAAAGGCAATCCCTGGCGCAATTAAAATTTGCGACAGTAAAAAATTATTTTTGGAATAATTTACTATAGAAAAGGCAATCCCTGGCGTAATTAAAATTTGCGACAGTAAAAAGTTATTTTTTTGAATAATTTACTATAAGAAAAGGCAATCCCTGGCGTAATTAAAATTTGCGACAGTAGAAAATTATTTTTTGAATAATTTACTATAGAAAAGGCAATCCCTGGCGCAGTTAAAATTTGCGACAGTAAAAAATTATTTTTTGAATAATTTACTATAGAAAAGGCAATTCCTGGCGTAATTAAAATTTGCGACAGTTGAAAATTATTTTTTGAATAATTTACTGTAGAAAAAGGCAATCCCTGGCGCAATTAAAACTTGCGATAGTAAAAAAATATTTTTTGAATAATTTACTATAGAAAAGGCAATCCCTGGCGCACTTAAAATTTGCGGACAGTTGAAAATTATTTTTTGAATAATTTACTATAGAAAAGGCAATCCCTGGCGTAATTAAAATTTGCGACAGTATAAAATTATTTTTTGAATAATTTACTATAGAAAAGGCAATCCCTGGCGCACTTAAAATTTGCGACAGTAGAAAATTATTTTTTGAATAATTTACTATAGAAAAGGCAATCCCTGGCGTAATTAAAATTTGCGATAGTAGAAAATTATTATTTGAATAATTTACTATAGAAAAGGCAATCCCTGGCGTATTTAAAATTTGCGACAGTATAAAATTATTTTTTGAATAATTTACTATAGAAAAGGCAATCCCTGGCGTAATTAAAATTTGCGACAGTATAAAATTATTTTTTGAATAATTTACTATAGAATAGGCAATCCCTGGCGCACTTAAAATTTGCGACAGTAGAAAATAATTTTTTGAATAAATTACTATAGAAAAGGCAATCCCTGGCGCAATTAAAATTTGCGACAGTAGAAATTTTTTTTTTGAATAATTTACTATAGAAAAGGCAATCCCTGGCGCAATTAAAATTTGCGACAGTAAAAAATTATTTTTTGAATAATTTACTATAGAAAAGGCAATCCCTGGCGTAATTAAAATTTGCGACAGTAGAAAATTATTTTTTGAATAATTTACTATAGAAAAGGCAATCCCTGGCGGATTTGAAATTTGCGACAGTAAAAAATTATTTTTTGAATAATTTACTATAGAAAAGGCAATCCCTGGGATATTTAAAATTTGCGACAGTAAAAAATTATTTTTTGAATAATTTACTATAGAAAAGGCAATCCCTGGCGTAATTAAAATTTGCGATAGTAGAAAATTATTTTTTGAATAATTTACTATAGAAAAGGCAATCCCTGGCGCAATTAAAATTTGCGACAGTATAAAATTATTTTTTTGAATAATTTACTATACAAAAGGCAATCCCTGGCGTAATTAAAATTTGCGACAGTATAAAATTATTTTTTGAATAATTTACTATAGAAAAGGCAATCCCTGGCGCACTTACAATTTGCGACAGTAGAAAATTATTTTTTGAATAATTTACTATAGAAAAGGCAATCCCTGGCGCAATTAAAATTTGCGACAGTATAAAATTATTTTTTTACTGTAGAAAAGGCAATCCCTGGCGTAATTAAAATTTGCGACAGTATAAAATTATTTTTTGAATAATTTACTATATAAAAGGCAATCCCTGCCGTAATTAAAATTTGCGACAGTAGAAAATTATTCTTTGAATAATTTACTGTACAAAAGGCAATCCCTGGCGCAGTTAAAACTTGCGATAGTAAAATATTATTTTTTGAATAATTTACTAAAAAAAAAGGCAATCTCTGGCGCACTTAAAATTTGCGACAGTAGAAAATTATTTTTTGAATAATTTACTATAGAAAAGGCACTTAAAATTTGCGACAGTAGAAAATTATTTTTTGAATAATTTACTATAGAAAAGGCAATCCCTGGCGTAATTAAAATTTGCGACGGTATAAAATTATTTTTTGAATAATTTACTATAGAAAAGGCAATCCCTGGCGTAATTAAAATTTGCGACAGTAGAAAATTATTTTTTGAATAATTTACTATAGAAAAGGCAATCCCTGGCGTATTTAAAATTTGTGACAGTATAAATTTAATTTTTGAAAAATTTACTATATAAAAGGCAATCCCTGGCGTAATTAAAATTTGCGACAGTAGAAAATTATTTTTTGAATAATTTACTGTAGAAAAGGCAATCCCTGGCGTAATTAAAATTTGCGACAGTAGAAAATTATTTTTTGAATAATTTACTATAGAAAAGGCAATCCCTGGCGCAATTAAAATTTGCGACAGTAAAAAATTATTTTTTGCAAAATTTACTATAGAAAAGGCAATCCCTGGCGCAATTAAAATTTGCGCAGTAGAAAATTATGTTTTGCAAAATTTGCTATAGAAAAGGCAATCCCTGGCGTAATTAAAATTTGCGACAGTAGAAAATTATTTTTTGAATAATTTACTATAGAAAAGGCAATCCCTGGCGCAATTAAAATTTTCGACAGTATAAAATTATTTTTTGAATAATTTACTATAGAAAAGGCAATCCCTGGCGCACTTAAAATTTGCGACAGTAGAAAATTATTTTTTGAATAATTTACTATAGAAAAGGCAATCCCTGGCGCAATTAAAATTTGCGACAGTAGAAAATTATTTTTGAATAATTTACTGTAGAAAAGGCAATCCCTGGCGCAATTAAAACTTGCGATAGTAAAATATTATTTTTTGAATAATTTACTATAGAAAAGGCAATCCCTGGCGCACTTAAAATTTGCGACAGTAGAAAATTATTTTTTGAATAATTTACTATAGAAAAGGCAATCCCTGGCGCACTTAAAATTTGCGACAGTAGAAAATTATTTTTTGAATAATTTACTATAGAAAAGGCAATCCCTGGCGTAATTAAAATTTGCGACGGTATAAAATTATTTTTTGAATAATTTACTATAGAAAAGGCAATCCCTGGCGTAATTAAAATTTGCGACAGTAGAAAATTATTTTTTGAATAATTTACTATAGAAAAGGCAATCCCTGGCGTATTTAAAATTTGCGACAGTATAAAATTAATTTTTGAAAAATTTACTATATAAAAGGCAATCCCTGGCGTAATTAAAATTTGCGACAGTAGAAAATTATTTTTTGAGTAATTTACTGTAGAAAAGGCAATCCCTGGCGTAATTAAAATTTGCGACAGTAGAAAATTATTTTTTGAATAATTTACTATAGAAAAGGCAATCCCTGGCGCAATTAAAATTTGCGACAGTAAAAAATTATTTTTTGCAAAATTTACTATAGAAAAGGCAATCCCTGGCGCAATTAAAATTTGCGCCGTAGAAAATTATGTTTTGCAAAATTTACTATAGAAAAGGCAATCCCTGGCGTAATTAAAATTTGCGACAGTAGAAAATTATTTTTTGAATAATTTACTATAGAAAAGGCAATCCCTGGCGCAATTAAAATTTGCGACAGTATAAAATTATTTTTTGAATAATTCACTATAGAAAAGGCAATCCCTGGCGTAATTAAAATTTGCGACAGTATAAAATTATTTTTTGAATAATTTACCATAGAAAAGGCAATCCCTGGCGCACTTAAAATTTGCGACAGTAGAAAATTATTTTTTGAATAATTTACTATAGAAAAGGCAATCCCTGGCGCAATTAAAATTTGCGACATTAGAAAATTATTTTTTGAATAATTTACTATAGAAAAGGCAATCCCTGGGGTAATTAAAATTTACGACAGTAGAAAATTATTTTTTGAATAATTTACTATAGAAATGGCAATCCCTGGCGAATTTGAAATTTGCGACAGTAAAAAATTATTTTTTGAATAATTTATTATAGAAAAGGCAATCCCTGGCGTAATTAAAATTTGCGACAGTAGAAAAAAATTTTTTGAATAATTTACTATAGAAAAGGCAATCCCTGGCGTAATTAAAATTTGCGACAGTAAAAAATTATTTTTTGAATAATTTACTATAGAAAAGTCAATCCCTGGCGTAATTAAAATTGGCGACAGTTTAAAATTATTTTTTGAATAATTTACTATAGAAAAGGCAATCCCTGGCGTAATTAAAATTTGCGACAGTAGAAAATTATTTTTTGAATAATTTACTATAGAAAAGGCAATCCCTGGCGCAATTAAAATTTGCGACAGTAAAAAATTATTTTGTGAGAAATTTACTATAGAAAAGGCAATCCCTGGGATATTTAAAATTTGCGACAGTAGAAAATTATTTTTTGAATAATTTACTATAGAAAAGGCAATCCCTGGCGCAATTAAAATTTGCGACAGTAGAAAATTATTTTTTGAATAATTTACTATAGAAAAGGCAATCCCTGGCGCAATTAAAATTTGCGACAGTAAAAAATTATTTTTTTAATAATTTACTATAGAAAAGGCAATACCTGGCGTAATTAAAATTTGCGACAGTAGAAAATTATTTTTTGAATAATTTACTATAGAAAAGGCAATCCCTGGCGCAATTAAAATTTGCGACAGTAAAAAATTATTTTTTGAATAATTTACTATAGAAAAGGCAATCCCTGGCGCACTTAAAATTTGCGACAGTAAAAAATTATTTTTTGAATGATTTACTATAGAAAAGGCAATCCCTGGCGTAATTAAAATTTGCGACAGTAGAAAATTATTTTTTGAATAATTTACTATAGAAAAGGCAATCCCTGGCGCAATTAAAATTTGCGACAGTATAAAATTATTTTTTGAATAATTTACTGTAGAAAAGGCAATCCCTGGCGTAATTAAAATTTGCGACAGTATAAAATTATTTTTTGAATAATTTACTATATAAAAGGCAATCCCTGGCGTAATTAAAATTTGCGACAGTAGAAAATAATTTTTGAATAATTTACTGTAGAAAAGGCAATCCCTGGCGCAATTAAAACTTGCGATATTAAAATATTATTTTTTGAATAATTTACTATAGAAAAGGCAATCCCTGGCGCACTTAAAATTTGCGACAGTAGAAAATTATTTTTTGAATAATTTACTATAGAAAAGGCAATCCCTGGCGTAATTAAAATTTGCGACAGTATAAAATTATTTTTTGAATAATTTACTACAGAAAAGGCAATCCCTGGCGTAATTAAAATTTGCGACAGTAGAAAATTATTTTTTGAATAATATACTATAGAAAAGGCAATCCCTGGCGTATTTAAAATTTGCGACAGTATAAAATTAATTTTTGAAAAATTTACTATATAAAAGGCAATCCCTGGCGTAATTAAAATTTGCGACAGTAGAAAATTATTTTTTGAATAATTTACTGTAGAAAAGGCAATCCCTGGCGTAATTAAAATTTGCGACAGTAGAAAATTATTTTTTGAATAATTTACTATAGAAAAGGCAATCCCTGGCGCAATTAAAATTTGCGACATTAAAAAATTATTTTTTGCAAAATTTACTATAGAAAAGGCAATCCCTGGCGCAATTAAAATTTGCGACAGTAGAAAATTATGTTTTGCAAAATTTACTATAGAAAAGGCAATCCCTGGCGTAATTAAAATTTGCGACAGTAGAAAATTATTTTTTGAATAATTTACTATAGAAAAGGCA